>MU854083.1:0-20010 GCA_033297225.1 Diplogelasinospora grovesii | reverse complement strand
AGACTATAGTGTTAAAGCCCTGCCTGTCATCCTCGCTAACTTCGTTCTTCGCGATGCTGAGAAAAGCTTCCCTGCGTTAGGGACTTCTCCGAACCTAATAAACAACGTTATGAAGCTTCCCGATCGGCCTCGCTTCCGCCATTCCTTAAGCATCCTCTCTTCGTTATCGTCGGAAAAATTAGCGGTAAAATCATCGTTAAGGGTATGAATCAGGTTATCGCTAGACCCCTCGATGAACGCGGTAGCGGCGAGATTCAAGATGTGGCTAAAGCACCGGATTCGCCGTTTCGCGATCTCCTTCTGGCGCGCTAGAGTCGGTAATTCCTTAAGAACGGCTCGCAGTATAAAATCGACTGTATTCGTGTTCGAGTCGACGTTGTCTGATTGAAAGTAGCCCAGTTAAGTGGAAATACTGAAGCTGTTAGCGATTTTTATGATTAAGGGAGTGGTGTATTCTTCACAGTTCGTGGGATAAGTGGCAGAGAATCGGTCGATAGGGTGACATTAGAAAAGTGGGTCGGCTAGCATTAAAGGAGCATTAGCTAATTCCTACCGCTCGCCCCGATTATGCCGAGGCTAAAACTGGCTTTTGTTCACACTTGCTAAGCAAGGCGAGCGTTAAAACCGGCTCCTATCAACTATATAAGTGGTAGAGAATCGGTCGATAAGGTGACATTAGAAAAGTGGGCCGGCTAGCATTAAAGGAGCATTAGCTAATTCCTACCGCTCGCCCCGATTATGCCGAGGCTAAAACTAGTTTCTGTTTAACGGTCTTTTAAGCAACGTGCTAAACATGTGAGCAAAGTGTAACATTACAAGGTAGTGAATTGGCGGTTAAACAGTGAAAATGCCTTGTCTCCGCTCATGTTCCTCTGGTTACCTTCGAGTCTGTAGGAACTCTGTAGTTCATAGGTGTAGTGGCACTGTCGGGACTGTGTTGGGATATTAGGGACGTATCGTGTACGCTTTAATGTGGTCAATTACAGCCATTCCTAGCATTCTAACAGCTTCCGTTCTTAGTGGGTCAGCGTTAAGGATGATGGCTTAATGAGTAGCGGAGGATAAAGGTATTAAAGTCTGCTTATATCTAATTTCAGAGTTTTAATGTTATACATATTAATTTAAACAGCTACGATGTTTAACAATCGGCAACCCAAGCTCGGGACGTCTGGGCCTCCTGGTCGTCCACATCGAGCCCAAATCCCGCCGCGGGCTGTAAACAGCACTGGAATAGGCCTTAACTTCCCTCGTCACAGGGCAATGGACGGCCAAGACAACAGGCAGATGCTATGTGGCGGTCGCCCGTCGCTAGTGTCTACCCTTAGTGACGATGTCGAACGCGGTGTGAATGGCATTCGGCAGTTTCTTGGGATCGACGCGCACATACATATACCCATCATTTATGGTCGTAGGCACGTCCATTTCGATGGTGGTTTCGCTCTGTACCTCCGGGTGCCTAGCCCATCTAAGGGCCTCGGGTAGAACCCGAGAGATTTAGGGCATTGTTGGGATTAAATGAGTGAAAGGAGGGACAAATATGTGGTCCGGGACGTCTGCGAAGTGAGAGGCAGATCCTGAGGCAAGTACCGGACTGTGTGCCGCCAGTTGGCTTCGAGCAAACGCTCCTCGAGGATGACATGCTGGCAAAGTTGTCCGAGGCGTATCGAATGCCTCATGAATCCCAGGCAGCCTTGTTGGCGAGGGCGAGGCTCCGGCAGCCTGGACGAGAGGTTGAAATGTGAGCTGTTGTTCGTCCCATGATGACGTAGTTGCATTGGACGGAGCTGGGTCGCCACGGAAGCCAGGCGGAACCTCGAGAACAGCCGGTTGAGGCAGTGTCCCGCCGTGCGCTGGCAGCGGACGTCGCAACAAGTTTGCCGGTTGCTGGTTGTGCATGCGGACATCTGGTCCCGGGTAGTGCAGAGGGTCACTGTTAGGTGGTGGATTCGAAGATACAATATGCGGGCCGTGGACGTGTGAGGGCTTGTTGTGCATTGAAACCCCACCCGATGTGATTGCCGTGGATGCCCAAGTGCCAGAGGCTTGCCCATTGCTGTTCACCGGTGAAGGGACGGAGGCGTCTGCGGACTCATTAGAGAGGCTCGGTGGTGAGGTGCGGGCACCGTCGGTGTTGGCTGGGTGGGTCGATCTCACTCGGGCGCGATTATGGTGAGAGATAGCGGAGGCATAGTCGGTTGAAGGCGTTGTCGGAAGGTGCGGAGGCGGTGTCGGTGCCGGATGGGATGCTGCGCTGTGGGCCGGCGGAGACGCATCGGTTGTCAACACCTCGTTCGGCGGACGGCGAACAATATGGTCGTGGACCTCTCTAGCAAGTCCAGAAATAGCCGGGTCATCGTCGTGAGCCTTTCTTTTGCGTCTAGTGCAGTCCGTCCTCGTATCGCCGAGTCGTTGGCAATGGTCGTTGAACGCTACTAGTATTAGCATACGTCGGAGCAGGCTAGTAGGGAATACAACCTTCCAGGAACTCCTTCCATTCTGTGGAGTACAGACTGAGCCCACGACAACTGGTTCTGATGCCCGCATCCAGGAAAATGCGAAGTACGAGGTCCTCCTGAATGAAATATGGGACCTCCTCACACAGCTGCTGGACGAGGCGCGTTTCGCTTCGATAAAGGTCTTTGTGTGAAACAAACACCGCAAGCGTAACCAAGTGTGGAATCGGCAGCCTTCGAACCAGTGCTTGCTTCTGGGAAGTGGCCTTGTTATCGTTCGAGATGGCCTGCGGGGTTGGGGGGATCTCGCAAAAACTCTGAGAACGGCTGTATGTTCTTAGTCTATCTACGATGCTAAAAGCACTTCGATGATGGCCCTCTCCTCGAGGCCCTAGGGCTTGGCCACTACTCTTACCGCCCTAGACAATGTCGCCCGCAGGATCTCGTTCTCCATGCTCGTCTTCTGCAGGCCCTGCTTCAGGCGCTCGATTCCCGTCGTCGCCTGCTCCAGCTATTGCAGCTGGTTCTCGAGGAGCTTTGACAAGGACCTGGATGTCGTCCACGCAGGAGCCCGGTGTCGGAAGGAGCTTATTGGCTGCCCACCTCGCAATCTCCGCGTTTCGTCCATTATCCATGAGAGATATAAGAACACCGTCACCTTGTGAAGCTCGAAGTGGTCCGGTATCTTGATTGCTATTATCGATGTCTGGTTCGATGTCTGGACAAAGTCTGAGGTCTTTTCGAATCAAGGTCTCGGAATAGGTAGGGAGGTAGTCCCTCTTGGTTGGAGCGGAGAACGGGGGAAAGTCTGAGCGCACGAAGCTCTTGGTCGGAGGAAGGATCGAAGTGACGGAGTAGGCGTCTGGACGTGGGGGAGGCGGCGTACTTGTCGACCATGAGAAGCATTGTCGCCAGGCAGGCCTGGACATCAGTTCCACGAGCCTTCCTGTCTGATCATTTCGGCTCTTTTACTGATCGTGAGTTAGTTACCTGGTTTACGCGGTGTTCATCTGCCTCACCAAACACATGTCCAAAATCGCTTCGATGAGTCTAAGATAGCCCAACGCCAATATTCACGGAGCTCTTGGGAACTTACCTCCGAAGACGGCGATCGCGTCTTGAAAAGAGTGGGCAGGAGGGCGGCCTAGCCATGGGCTACTTATCAAAAGTGGGTGTATTAGTATGAGAGTAAATAGTAATAAAGGTGTGGGCAAGAAACGAGGTGCCAGTCTGATATGGGTTGTATGCCTTGCGAGAAATGCAAGACAGGCCGGCGACGTGCTCACCGGAGGCCATGAGAGTCAGGAGGACTGGCATAAGAAAGGAGGAAGGGGATCAGGTGTGTCTCTTCAGCACAAGTCGGCATCCCCACTTGGGACTGCCTGCATCAGGCTCTCTCCTTGGTCGGAATGGTCATGCAAGCGACATAAGCGGCAGAGTGTGGCACCAGCCATAGCCTATGGAGCTAGAGCTGCTGGTGAGGGGACTGTAGCTTGACTCGCCGATCCATTCCGCCATCCCCTGCACAGCTTGACACCCTCGTATTATTAAGCGTCTATTCATCACACCAAGTCCTTGAGGCCTTTCGCGGAGATTAGTAGTTATTACGTATGTGTACAGTTCAAGGCCCGGCAAATATCCTGCTTGCGCTTGCAAAGTGTCCTCGTCGGAGACCAGGTCCCCCCGGGACCATCCCGCCCTTTCCAAATTCTAGAGGTATAATCCATGTGTTTGAAGATGTACGCGCCGCTGCAAAGGAGGCAGAGCAAGCGTCCAAGGTGATGACGGGATCACGGTTTCGCGGACGGAGAAGTAATGTATGCCTGGAAATCACATTGGCATCAGTCTGTTTTGAGGCAAACTTGACAAGTACAAGAGGATGCAAGAGGTAAACTACAAGGCGCTAAGGTCGTCCCCAATACCGGCAACTTCGAGATTATGAATAAACTCTTTGATATCCTTGATCTCCTTGATCCCCTCTAATGCCAACTCTTCTACCTCCGGGATCCCCATATCTTTCGCCACGATCTGCAACAAGGATTCCTGCAAAAATCAGTTTTGAGCCATGTAGCTAGGACAAGTAACTCACAAAAGCCTGCTCCATATCCCAGAAAAGGCCCTCATCGGCGCCCCAGTCCTTGCAAAGTTTGTGCCTTTCACAAACGTTCAAGTACTTCTCCACGGAATCGTCACCAACACGAGCAGCCCAGACTGCGAACTGTCCTACTCTCATGATATAGTGAGGCGAAAGTGTTAACAAAACGGCATCGAGCTTCTCCCACGCCTCATCGGGCATGCTGGCCCCAAAAAGGCCCCTTGTGAAAACCGAGGTGTGGTGGTACCAAAACTCTGTGGCTTCCTTTGTGGCTTCGGGATTGGTAATCTACGCTCGGTTAACGTTCGAGTGACCGTACCGGGTGCCTCTTCGGCAAGAGACTTGCTCACCGGATTGGTGTGGGCCATCTTGGCGGCAGGTTCGCACAGAAATGCAAGGCAACTACCGCGAAGCAAGAGGAAGGAGACAAACGCTCCCTTTATGTGCAATGAGACGAAGTGGCATGGGCAGGCCTTTGATCATGAGGACGGGATGAGGCCATATTAGGGTGACCCCCGCTGTTTGATACCCAACGGACGGCGAAGAGGGATACGCCACTTGAAGCGGTGACATCTGGGGCGTGATAAGATAGTGTTGGCGTTCGTTCTTGTGAATGAAGAAGGGGGCTAGAGCAGTGGTTCGTTAAGCTCTGGAAGGGATTAACGAGTTGTGCAAGCCAAGGTGAGCAAGGGTCAGGTTGTGTTAAAAGTAGCGAAATGGTCGGAAAGGTCAGGATTCTTGGCGTCCAAGGAAACGATGGTGTTTTGTGGCGTAGACCTGAAAGGTTCTAGGCATCAGGGGCATGTCTTGCGCGTAGAGAGCTACGTCGGCGGCGGCGAGTGATCCGACCTCGCGCATTTGTCACGGCGCCGCAAGCAGGGCCTAATACATCCTAATCATGCTGCAATCCGCTCACCCCTGCTGAAGCGATAAGTGTGGCTGGCCCGCAAGGAAGTCAATTTTCCGGCTAAGATTCGAGTATGGAAAGTGATGGTGTGTTGGCGTGATGGTGTGCTGATGCGCCATCACACTGCTCGTTCTCTGTCCGATCTTCCACTTCATAGATATAATTCATCTTCTACTGTTTGAATGAAAGATCCTCCAACTTTTAACAATATTGACGCATTTTACCACTGACTTCTTTAACAGTCCCCTCCTCCCGCCCCTCTGCCGGCCGCTTAGCGCTTTCACAACAGGGCTCTGCTATACGTCAAGATGGCTGTGGCCAACCAGTGCGCGCACTCGCTCAAGATGATCAAGTCAGATAACACGTTGATTCAATGGACTTGTAACCTATGTCACTCCGGACCTCACTGGTGGATCTTTGAATGCCGATATTGCAAAACCCATATGGGTCGTCCTTGCATCCAAAATGCCTAAGCCGGGCCACTGACGCGGTGCCTTGCCCAGTTTGAGCGGCGACCTGGTGAGCCCGTCTCCACTTACTAAAAACAAAACCAGAAGCTACTCTATGCTGACAGTTTCTATGATTGTAGCCTTTATGCCGTGCTCAGCACTTTGTGTAGAATGGAATGCATGGTGGTTGAGGAATGTGGGCGTAACCCGGCTTGGAAAGAGCAGCTTCGAAATCCTGCTCCGGGTGTGGCATGACATTCGTCGCTAGGAATTTCCTGATTGTGATTCCCGCTCATCGGGTCCTGCTGAGGAGACAAGGATTCGCTGTTACAGCCATTGTCGGGTGAAATATAAGTTCGCGGAATTGAGATAGCTACCGGGTTGGGAACCGGCATGTCTGTGCTGTACCGCATGCTGCTAGTTTTGGCAGCCCCGGTCTTGTTGGCTCTGACCGTGCACAAGGATTACGGTGGCTTGCGCTAGTAGGGTAGCGTACATAAGTTGTCCAGACACCTCAGGTAGCCAATAGACGTTCAGACTTTCCCCGCTTACACTAGGTCGGCAGGAGGAGGCGGGGGATGCTCTGAATTAGAATTGGTGTGGGGCACGAGCCCGTCTGCATTATTGGGAACCGTGACATAGAACCGGCTAGCCTCTTTTATCAGTACTGTGCACAGCGCCCGGACGGAGATGGTTAGACCCATTTGACGTAACTGCGTCGCACAATTCGAGAAGGATTCCAGTGAAATGTGATTATCTAATAGTGCCTACTCACGTCTCGCGCAGGAGCATCGGTATGGTTGCCGAGCAGTACACCGGCCGCCCGCCCGATGCATCAGCACGCGCGGTCGCAGAAAAACACGGACTCACCACCGCATATGCGCTACAGTTTGGTCTTTACCGTCTTTTGGCTGCGTTGGGTCCATCGTCGGCGGGGACCTGAGTGGCCCAACCAGGACCAATGGTTTCCAGCTGCTCGCTCAGGCTGCGGCATCTGGTTCCAACCGCGAAATATCCTGCACAACGCGAATCCGTCGAGTGCGCCAATAGATCGTGCGATGCGTCGCTCGCGTTCCTGATCGCATCAAGTACATCGCCTGCGAAGCGGACAACTACCCATCATTCTACCTTTGTTCTGCTGAATAACTCGAGCTAACGGTCGTGCACAGCCGCCTTCCTTCTCCGTTCCGCCTCCGACCGAACCCTGACCAACCCACGGTGCTGAAACGAGAACCACCTCAGCGGTTTGCACTCCTGAGCGAGCACACGCCTGTCGTCTATGCCTTAGACCGAGAACGACGCCGAAGATGTTCACCACAGCGCCAGTCCCAGCAACGAAGAGGGCCTTTCTCGGCGTTGCTGATGGCCTTTCCCTTTCGATGGCACGGTCTAGGGAGGAAGGTAGTCGGTCGCATTCAACACATCTCAGTTCTGTGAGCTCATTACTACATTGTCAATGCACCAATCCCGTCGCATGCGACATCCCTTTGCCATTGCGTCTACTCGGAGTCCCGGCCTAGCGTCCGCTAAGACGCCGTCCTGTGACGAAACGAAAAGCGGGCCTGGAAGAGATGACGATGAAGAGCTTGTCGAGGCTGAGTGTGGGAAGCATGGAGGTCCGCAAGCTGCGAAGCAGGCGCGAGCAAGAACTGACAGGGTGGAGGACAGTGTATGTATCAGCCTTAATGGTCTGCTTCTCATTTTACGTATACATTTACTCCACTTCGGGCGATTCGTCTTTGCTTGTCGATGTGATCTTGCCTGTCCCTTTGATTCACCAACTCTTGCTGTACTTGTTCGCTGTGGGTGAAGCGGGTCGGCTGCATGGCCGCGTCGGTCGCGGCACCGGGCGGGCTCGGCCTGGTCGTGCTTGCGTTCGGCGGCTGTGCCTCTCTTGGCGTAACGCCTGAAGCATGTGAGGGAATTTCGTTGCCAGGCAAGTTAGGCGGGATAGCAGCGTCGTGGCGGTGGGGAGAAGTCGTCCTCGGTCGCTTACGGCTGACAAGCTGAGATTGTCTTGACAGGCCGGAATCGACGGGAGGGGTCGTTGCGCTGTCTGCGGTAATTGTAAATCACAAAGTCAGCATGTGGGAAGATAAACATATTAAACAGTCTTACTTTTGGGGTTCTGGTTTGTCTCCCTCTCTTTCTGTAGCGCTCCGAGACGGTCAATAAAATCTAGACTTTTTTGTCAGTCCGTCTGCAAAATAAGGCACTGGGGAAGTTACCTTTGCAGCACGCCTAGCAATTTGTTAAGTGTCTGGGAGGTCTCGAGGCACGGCAGGCCTAGCAATTTTTTAAGTGTCTGGGAGGTCGAGAGGGCCCGGCAGGCCTAGCAATTTGGTAAGGGGCTGGGAGGTCGAGAGCCCGGTAGGTCTTGGCAAAGGGTGAGGAGTATATACAACTAATTGGGAAAAGCCCGGCTTGGCGACCAAACCTAATCCATACAAGCCAGCGGCGTATTAGCCGTGCCCGCGGCCGAGATCCTTCTCCATCCATCACGCACAGACGGGGTCCTTAGGTCGACACTACTGTCTAATTTGCTTCTTTGACGCAGCCCAGCTTATCCGAAGCTGATTCATTGCATTCCAGAACCCGATTGAAGCGGAAGGCCATCTCCTATGCAGTACCGCGTAGCGAGGTGCAGAAAGACCGGCCTTTTTAGGCATGGTACGTGCCAGTTCCCGAGGAAAAGGTTGGAACCTTCATCTGACGTTTACTGATGAATGCAGTGGGAGCATCCTAGGAAAGGATGGCAACTCTGTAGATCACTGAAGCGCAGAGGGACAGTCGTTTCCTTACAGTTCCACAGCCTCCCCCATCACAGCGTGTTAATGAGCATCCCCGGTCAAATTTGGGGACATCTCTCCCGTCGACGTGGCCAAGTATATGGAGAAAACCGTCAGAGAGGGGACCTGCCGCGAGGGCGATGATATACGGAAACACGAAAAAGCGTTCTTGACGAGCTGGAACAAGGCGAGAGCCAACCCCTCTAGGGACGGCTGTTTCAGTCCATTGAAGCTGTGGCGAAGGAAAAGAGCCTTAAGCAGCTGGAAAGACGGGCCCAGCAGAGCTTGGCGGATGATCTTGCTGGATTGAGCCTTTAACCCTGAAGACCGGCACCCTGCATTTCAGGGTGAAATCCACTGGCGGCCCTACCTAGCGTGAAAGGCCTCGGGTCTCTGAAATCGATCGAGATTGGTGTTATGATATGAGGTTAGTTCAAACACAGACGAGCCGTAGGCTCCCGGTCCGTGCCCAAAGGATCCTCATGCGTGGGGGTTGGCATCCGCTTGCCTACAACATGGGGCTCACATTCAGACCCACCAGATGAGTAATTGGGACCCTGTCCATTGCTTCACCTGTCATTGGAGGCGGAGAGAATTTGATTTGGTGGCACTTGCCCAGAGTGGGCACTTGCGGCGTCCTTAGCTGGACAAGGGCGCCTGCATAAGGCTCTTGCTAGTGTATGTTACAGACACCCCTCCTACAACGCAACAATATTTTGTCCAAAATTACCTTGTTCCACTTTTTGCTCCGCGGACTCGGCGGACTTTCCCTCTCCCGAGGACTCTGCGACTTGATTGCTCGGACCGATGCATGTTTTGTTTAGCGACAGCCGAGTCTCCGCTAATGACCAGGTGCTTGTTGCAGCCAGCGGCGTATTAGCCGTGCCTGCGGCCGAGAGCCTTTCCATCCATCACGCACAGACGGGGCAAGTGGGTGACAAAATAGACCGGCCAACAGCAACTGGTAATTGTTAGTGGTTACCGGTTACTTGGCCGTCACCCACTTGCGGGGGAACAGACGGGGAGTGGGCATAGCGCGCAACGCCATACGCAGAGCGGCGGCGAGGCGCGAAGCGCCCGCACTTCGACAAGACAGTACTCTGAGCTCGCTGAAATAAAGACTGTCATCCAGCTGTAAACCCGAAAGGCAAGGACGTAGCCACGGGAGGGCGCCTTGCACGCAGCACAGTAGTCCACCTCTGGCGCTGGGGCGCCCCTACCCGACAGCTCTTTAGCGGTCTTGCCCTGTTCTTACTCCAAACACCCTCACGTTAAAAGACGGTCTCCAACCTGCGACCACCTCTCCTCCGCCATCATTACCCGGCTGCCGGGCGCCACTCATATCTGGTGGAGTGTTGATTAGGAGAACAAGCTCGGCAGACCATAACAACAACTCACCGACACAAAGCGAGATCCCTCACAGACCTTGAGCTCAGTGGTCTCCGCACTGAGCCGGGCACCAATGCAGGACACCGACATCCACTTAAACTCGCCTGGATTAGCGTGCGTTCCGCACTTACAGCTACATCCGTGCGCCCTTGTCATTGGCCGCGCAACCTGCAGATAAGTCATTCGCTGTGCGGATGTGACGCTGCGGCTTGGTCGGGTTTGAGGTCAGACAACCCCGTCTTTACGAGACGAGGTTGGCTCTAGGACGACGTGTCCCGGTCGGGGTAAGGTGCTTACCGCTGTTTGCTCTGCCGCCATGCAAATCAAGACCCCAGAGGGAACGGGTCCATGAATAGATAGATGTACTTTTCCATGCGCGTTGACTGTTCTTGCTCCCGTATATGTAGTCTCAGCTTACTGCAATAAGTTATACTCTCCTGCTGTCTCCGTTGCGTGTCGTTTCTCTTTTGGACATAAGCTTCGCCTTTGCGGAATTTCGCATTTTAATATGCCAGGTACGTAAAATCCTAATAATATTTGCTAGGTACCTAACTTATGGGAGACATTATTATCACTGAGCAACCTCAAACGGTACAACAACAAATGCAACAACCCACTTCAGCCGGTTCAAGCACAACGGCGGTTTCTGCACAGCCTACTTCAGAGGCCGGTTCAAGCACTCTAAGTGATGACGGGATGGTGGGCTGTGGTATGAATTTTGGTCCTGTTCAATGTATGTTGTTTAAAGGATGGTGGGAATGTTGGATTCCCCCATGGGGTTGTCGGCGCGTAGACTTGAGAGGGGTTTGAGGGAGCACACACTTGAGACTCATACTCTACCGGGCACACCTCGACACCTGAGACTCGACAATCCCACCAAGACAAGCGTGCGGATAAGTCAAGACGGAGGACAAGGCTGTGGGGAGGGGTAGTAAAGCCGGGGAGCAGTGTCGAGGATTTGTATCTAAGAATGAGAAGTCGACCCTGAGAAACAGGACAAGCCTAGAAATGAAACTGAGGGGCCAGGGGAATGCTGTCGAGGTTGAAGAGGGGGGGACTCTTTGTCACACCAATCAAGTTCTTATAAATGGTTTGGGACACAAACCACATCCAATAGGCACCCTTCTATATTTACACACTTTATTATCACTTATCCCAGTATGAAAGCAAATACCGTCTCGAATTAAACAGGGTGTTTTAGAATGCCATCTAACATCAAAACATTACATCTCCGTACAGGATTATCACGCGCAAATGGTGGTATTAACATCCTCCCCCTCCCTTATACACATTTCTCGATTAGACTGCTAAAGCAAAAGCGGCAGAGCAGTAAACCACGCCGCTTAGACATAGAAAAAAGGGGCCCTAAAAAGTAAGCCACCATGCTTATAGACCGACGGAAAGCGCAGGAGCTTTACGCAAACAAAATTTCTCCTGCTCAAGAACCCAAACCTGCTCTTGTAGGTGAAAGGTTGTTAGAGACGTTATAGTAGCATCCTTCACCGTAGGTGAGCCTGTTCTTCTCGAAACTTGCCGTCAGGCCTCCGGTCCCACGCATAGGCCGGGATGTTGCAATACGTTGACAGGGTGCTAATGCGTAGACTGTTGGCTTGACCAGTGTAACCTTTTCCGCAGGGGGTGATTTGTACCGTTTTGAATGTCTGGGAGATGTGGTAGGTGATGCAGTTCACGATCGTACTGACGAACAGGTATAGGGAAAGGTCGCCCGTTACTAGACAGAATGATTACAGTTTGGATAATTGAAAGACACAGATCGGGGAATCTCTGGAATGAGCTCCGGTCGATCGTGTCTTTCATATAATTTTGCTTCATGTAACCGTGATCTATCCACCCCTATGTATATACACTTCTCTTCAGGGTCATTTCGATGCGAGACATGTCTACCATCCCTGCTTGTGCAAGTCTGCCTCATCTATGCGAGTTTAACACGTCCTTCCATTTCACGATGGCTGACACAGTTGGCGAGGACTTGTATCAGTGCTGTACCCCGGTGAAAATCCGCAATGACGATGCCAGGGGCTTGCAAGGCAACAATCCTCTGCGTCTCGCGCTTGGAAAGGAGACTTCAGAAGATAGAAACTCGGAGACGCAGAGAACGCCTCCGGGTAATCGTGAAGAATCCTTGACGTGACGTTGGGGGCAGATGAGGCATTTCATGCATGTTCTCCGAACGGTGACACTTGGAAATCCGTCTCGTGACGCCGGACCAGACTTTGATATCATGCAGGGCAGAGAGCAGCTCGCGTCTTAGACCATGCTGGCGCTATGAGGGCGATGCATCTCATGCATTGCGCGTACGATCCAGGGCTGAGGAGAGGCTAGACCACCATCCGTGAACCAACACTAAGGGTTACATCACTGTTGAGGTGGTATCATTCCGGCTTCGCCTAGCTGCTGAACGTCTAAGCAAGGACAACACCTTTGCCACCTCAACAAGATCCTAGAGAAGGCGATTTATGCGGCGTGAGTCCCCTGAACGAGTTCTCCGCGAGATGTTGATCCAGGCTGTTAAGTTCATGCGGTTCTGAGACTCGAGCAGGAACTTCATGCACATCCATCATCTCCCCACGTCCCGTGTATGAATCCTAGAGAACTGAACCAGATAATGCCTCATAATGGCAGTGTAACTGTTTCGTCGGGGAGCCTGCGCCTAGATATGGCGGATAAAGGAACGGAGGTGTATGAGGGAGCCCACAGGGAAGACTGACGAGGATAGATGGGAGGAAAGAATAGGGAGTCGGCATTGACGGATCAGGGGCTTGCAACGGTAACATCCTCTGCATCTCGGCCTAAGGCAGACTTCAGAACAGGGAGGCGCGGAGAACATCTTTGGACACGAGACAGCACTTATCGTGAAGAATCCTTAAAGGGGCTGAGACAGTTCACGGATTATGTAGACCGGGTAGATAGAGACGAGGCATTTCATGCAGTTCTCCGAACGGTGATAAGTGTCCCGACGGCATTGTTCGGCTTCGCTAAGCCACTCAGCTGCTGAACATCTAAAGTGGATATCACCGCGGGGACTGTTGCCACATCAGCAATGCCTTCTTGATCCTAGAAGAGGCGATTCATGCGTCGTAAGTCCCTTGAACGGCACCTCTTCGGTAATGCTGACCCAGGCTGACTGTGTCTTTGTTAAATTCATGCTGAAAAAGTTCTGTGTTTGACCGTCGTCTCACTACCTCCCCGGTTATGAATCCTGGAGAGTTGAACCAAACAATGCCTCACAATGGTGGTGTAAGGGGTCCGTCAGGAGATAGCCTGCGCTCAGAGGCGGATAAAGGAACTTAGGTGTATGGTTGTGTTACAAGAGTGAGGCAACCCGACAAGGGGAGATGGGAGGAAATGGGTAGAAGTCGGCGACGATGGGTCTGCTCTTACATATCGTCGTTTCCCTCCCTGTTCCGGAGTCAGCCTCGCGGTTCGTATTCCATGCTTCCGCAGCATTAAACGCCTGAGCGTAATCTATACCTCCGGCTTTGCATTAACTGCTCAGGGTTATTTAGCGTCTGGGAGGTCGCCCTGAGGACGAAGCAGGGGCAGTAGTAAAAGCGAAACGGGTAAAGGAGGCGGAGGCAGCCGGCGTTGGACCTGTCTCAAAGCTGCCTGCTATCAGTAACTGCTCCAGTCACTCTCGGGGTCTGTGTGGCTAGGACGAATTGAGTGCTGGATTATTTAAATGGCTTACCTTCCGCCTCTCCCAATCCCTTAGCCTTGCCTCAGACACACTCACAGACTTCTCTCCGTCACCATATCTTTATAAACTCGGCCTTTTGTCGTTCATACCAGCTGCGACTCTAGCGGCAGCTCTTAAAAAACAGGCAACTCAGCGGACATGGAGACTTCCGATCCGGCCGTTGACCGCGTCGGCCAAGTCATGGACAAACCGACGAACTCGCTAACAATGGACGAAAGAGGTGTCCATGGCGAGTCTCAGGCTCCTGCTCCGACTGCGCGAAGTGCCAACGCTGACCCTAACGGGACAGACTCAACAACTGAACCTGGAGGGTCTCCTAAGGAAAACGGGGACACGGCGAAGTTAGGGTCTCCCGAGGAGATCGGGGACACAGACGACCCAGGGTCTCGCGAGGATATGGGGGAAGCAGACGACCTAGGGTCTCCCGAGGAGATCGGGGACACAGACGACCTAGGGTCTTCTGCTTCACCACGAGATACCTCTAGCTCTGATCAACTTCACCGGGATGATCACAAGATGAGCGCAACAAAGCCGTCGGCCCCCTCTTTACGAGAGAGTGGTGTCGCACATCCTTCACGTACGTTAGTGTCTAAAGCAAAAGTCCCAGTACCATCAGCTTTCCCAGTTTCTAACCCTCTAATAGTAAGTGATGAAAAGAAGGAATATTATTCTAACCTTATCGATAAATCCATCCTTAAAGCCGACCTCGATAACGTGACTAGAAAGGACATTTGGAAAGAACTGGTGGAAGCGTGCGGTAAAGACATATGTAATCACAAGGTAAGGTCACTTTATCTTATTTAAGTACTAAATCTATATCGCCGTCGAAATTGTATCACGCATTAAGCTAACCATATATTACAGAAAGAGATCAAAACCTTAATTAAGGATCGATTTAATACTATCTATCAAGGCATCATCCCACTAACGGACGACGAACAAGACAACACGCTAAAGCGCAAGTCTACTTCAATTTCATCCGTCACTCTAGCCACACAGAAACGCAAGCGTGTCGCTAGAGGTAAATGGCCCAACTCCAGCTCTCCCGCCAAAAAGAGACGCCGGCCCGATCATGAAGCGGAATCATCTCAGAGCACCCGAAGAGCCAGGATCGTGCACCTCAGACCCGAAGAGATGACGGTAATTCAAGGCGACACGCGACCGGTGTACCGGCGTGATAAGAATACCAATGCCTGGAAGGGTACTTCTGGTTTATTGGTGTATCGAGGATTGTCGACTGACGACATGGACTCTGTGGTTCAGGTTAAAGTTCGGCCAATAGGCGATAAAGAACCATTCTACCTTTGCCCAGAGGATGGCAAGCATGGCGAGACCGTCTTTACGGGATTTGATGTGAAAGGCGAACTAATTGCGACCGCTAGGGCAGTGGTGAAGGACATGGTTTGTGACCCGAGTGGAACATATGTCGGATTTGTCTTCTAGTCTGTGTAGCAATCATTTCATTTCTCACGGGACCCTATTCAACATAGACGGCATGTTAGCCGCCAATTTCATAGATCTTAATGACAGGTGCACTATTGTACTGGTAACTAAGGCGTTAGTTAGCTGGGGAAGATATCTGTGGCTTTCTTAAAGATGAATTCCGTAGAAGAATGTTGCTAATGGGGCCGTAGACGAGGCCAAATGGGACAGGGATGGCAAGGCACATACGTTCCCATGGGGAGCAGCAAGCCGTCCTCTCGTAAGCATTCGAGATGATCTCGATACGCCTGCATCAAGAAGTCAACATCCGCTTGCACAATCCGCGCACGGTCTTTCTCAGGCGGCAGCTCGTTGATACGTTCCAGGTCCACAATCATAATGGCCTTGTTCCCGCCGTTGCTAACGAGATGGAAATTGTCGAGCTTCATGTCGTCGTGCGAAATGCCCTGGCTGGCAAGAGCACTGAGTGCCTGGTCGAAGAGCGGCCGAACATCTTGTTCACTTAGGACTGCGCCCTCGGGCTCTGCGACACACGCCCCCCCGATATCCGACAGAACCAGGGCACGAGTTCCCATATACTGGACCTGGCCGTAGTATGTCGGAATCACGAGCCCTTGTAGACATTTCAGCTTCTCGTAGGTCGCTTTTTCCGTATCGAATTCCTCATCCCATCCATCTTTCTGCTTCTTTAAGACAATATTGGTCGGCAAGAACCACTCCGGAAAGGAGGAATGGGCCCAAGAGCGGAGCGACGAAGGGAGCCAGCGAAGGACTGTCTGGATGACGAGCTGAAGGATGGAGTGGTGCACACAGAGCCGTAGAACATTGGGGTGCTCCCGATCGGTTTGCGCGCCCGTGGCGGTGATGCTGCGGCTCCCAAAGCGGAAGTACTGGTTGGTGAGAGAATTAATCAGTTTACGCGCAAGTGATGTCGGACGATAAGTGACAGGGAAGCTTTACGATTGTCCTTAGCGATGAGGATTGAATGGATCTCCCCGAATCACAATCCGAATTCCAATCCGAGTCCCCGTCGTCCATTTCTTGTTGCTGCTTATGGGCGACCGATGCACTCTGCACGAGGAGCTAAAGGGCCAATTTGCTAACGGGAGACACATGCGGCTGAGCCACTAAACGGCCCTGGAAGAATACCGGCCCGAACGGGGCCCTAGGGCCTGCCTTACTGTGTACTCGGGCACCCCGCACGTGCTGGCGGCCCAACACAGGGCCGAATGGCGGCAGGTCACAACAGAGATTCCACCACCACAGTGGTCAAGTGCGCATGCGGAACTCCGATACACGGAGGCTGGGCCTGTATTACGACAGAAGAGGGCCGTAAGGCCTGGATAATGTGCGCCGACAGTCTTCCGTAGGTGTTCTCAAACCAGCGCCACCCCAACCCATTCCAAACCATCCCAAATCCAACCCGTGGTGGATTTCGCCAAGTCGCCATGGCTGCTTCCGCTCCCAACACTGCCGAATACCACATTCTGCAACATCCCACTAACTCGGTACACAATACAAGGTACACAACTGGCTCTGATAAGGAATGGGCTCGGCGCTATAAGCCCGTAACAAAACTCATCCCTCGCACCTATGTTGCAGACGGCATAACCTATGCGGACTTTGAAGAAGCCTTCCTTCCTCTCTACGACGATGATGTTTTGCGGATGAACGAGCCCGCCGTGGCCCCTAATTCCAGGGGATGGCGCCTCGAAGTCGAAGCCGACTGCGAAAACTGGTTTAACAGCGAGATATCTAATGTCGTTCTTGCCGCATGGACGAGATGTCCGAGCGTCCTGCAGACATCGCACAATAAACCGCTCACTGACGAGAACATCAGCGAGAATATCGACTCGACATATTCCACCAAGATTGGAAATCGAAGAGTCCCTCTCGCCATAGGTGAGATGAAAAGGAATCTGATCACTCCGCAAGACTGGCAGACCGGGGATATCTCGTCTAAGGGAGCTCAAAAAAAGCTCTCTCAAGAACTCCGCGGGTGCGTATAGCACGCGTTGCCACAAATTTTTAATAACGCTAAATACCATAGCTATGCGCACAAATATCAATGCCCCCAAGTCTTCTGCTTCGACGGCCAGACCTTGCTCCTCCTCCAATTCCGGGCATCAAAGCTGGACAAGATCAGCGACGAGGATTGCCCGGTCGACTGCTGGGTCCTCCCCAGAACGAGCAGCTACTGCACGCTGCGATACGCCCTGTACCGGCTCCTCGCACAAGGCTGGAGAAGGTGCCAGGGAATGTCGGCGGCAGGCCAGTTGACCGTGGGCGGGCTGCGCGAACACTCCCGCGAGTTTTTTAGCGGCTGGCCCGTCTGGAGGGTTAACGGGGTCAACCGCGGCAGCCATCCAGGCGGCTACCAAAGGTCGGTCGACGCAGCCACAGGCTCCTTGAGATGGACCCACGAGGAATACCCAGACGTTACAGCTGAGACGTGGCCCTTTTGGGGTGGTGAATCAGCCCAAGACGATGATGGTTAGGCATTTTGCATGTGGGAGATTTGACGGAATGCCTTCAATTACCAAGCTCAGCCTGCGCTAGTGTCACAATCAAACACCCTGGCCCTGATCCTCCGGTTTGTCAAGCACACTGGTTATCAGCCTGGTACTCTCAGTGTCTCCTTCACAACTGGTTGTAAGACATGCCTGGACAGCATCCCTTCTTTCCCATCAAAATCTCCGTCTCGTGCGCCTGAAGGCACGTTGCTGTTGTCTGCGGAGCAGGCATTCCACTACCAGGTGTAGGAGTGTTTTGTTGCCTTGCCCACACTCGCAGAGCGGCCTGGGAGCGTCTGGTTCCTTCTGCTTTGGGCCTGAGCATAGCCGTCTACTAGCATGATAGCCACTCTAGGATTTATTTATTCACCCGCAGGCTCTGCCTCGTCGTCGTCACATTATTTTGCAGGGTCAGCCAAGTGACCATGTGCTCTGCCAGATCAATGCCAAGAAGTTGTCTACCTGTATCACATTGGTCAAACCGCTGTCAAGGAGTCCCGGACAGATCAACATAAGCGAGATGTCACCGTCCGATATTCACCAGAGCTGAGTTTCTACGCCGTTGCGATAGGAAGACATGACATTTGATGGACCTGACCCGTTCGTGGTTCGGGCGAGGCATTGGTCGCCGGAGCGGTTGGCGTGATGCACGGCGCGAGGACGCCGGCGCGCCATCGGACGGTGGGACCATGCTGTTCGTCATCATGGTCGGCTTTCTGGCCGCGCGGCGGTGTGAGATGCTCGTCGGGTAGAAGCGCTCGTGCAATCCTACGACGGCGAATAAGCCGATAAGAGGTAACGCGGCTAGCGGACATGCCAGAGTGCAACCGCAACGTCGTCGAGGGAGTTTTCGCCGCTGCGAGGCACGGACACGGTCAGTCCCGTGCTGCTGCTTATTGAGCCAGTAAGATGGTAGATAGCTCCGACGCGAACGCATATCGGCTTATCGCGCGCGAGGATCCTAGTGGCAGCGCTCCGCTCCCCTGAGATGGCCGTTACAGAACGGTGGATGTCTTAACCAGGGCGACCGGTTCTTTTGCTCGGCCCGGCGATTTAGCTCGCGAGATCGGAATCCATCAAACGTCCTGCCAAGGAGGCTTCCGGTCTCCCCCGCCCGCGCAGGTACATGATTACTGCACGGCCACGCACGTGCCGTCGCTTATTGAACGGATAATTTGCGACCCGCCCGAAAGAACGAGTCGCAGCGTCTCCAGAAAATCCACAAGGACTGAACACCCGCCGACCCAGATCGGCGGCACCACAGCCACGGTGACACCGTATAGCGAGGCCGCTATCGCCAAAATGATCAACAAGTTGGCCGGCACTGTGGCCAGGCTGACTGTCCGTAGCTAATCCCAAACCATGTAAAGCCGACGTCCCGGACCAGCTTCGGATGAAGGACGAACACCACCGAAGCCGCCGATGGCCGAGTCATGCCAGGATCCCGGGCATCACACAATTGCCGGGTCCTCGAGCTGCCGATCCCGCCTCCGCAGATCGCCGACCGCCTTGAACCTGCCTTGAACCTGCCCTTGGCCGTCAATGCTGTGCCGCACCAGCACCGGCCCGACACCCGGTAGGCTGTCGAAATCCGTGTCGCGGCCTTGAGATTGCTCAGCCGGTCGGTCGCGCCCGCGCCCTTGCCGGCACCCTTCCGCCGAAGCGGGATTTTGATGCAGTGGTCAGTGCTTAAGGACGGAGGTTCGGGGGACTTGCCATTGGTGCCCAATCCTGGGTCCACTTAAAGTCAGTCCTGTGTCCACCCATGGTACCGCGGAGTGTGGCAAAGCGGGTGAGCCGCCACGACAGGCTGCCAGCGAAAGTGCAGGTCCAATGCTCAACGTCCCTGTGGACCCTAATAATTGTGGGCCAACTCTGCGCGGCATGTATCGCCTTCCTAATCTGCTGCAAAGAGACATTCATTTCGGCCACAAATGTAGTGTGATATCTAGGGCAAGTTGATTCCCACTGATCCCCGCTTCCAACCACGAAGCTGCTGCGCCTGTGCCAAAGCCCCGCGCAAAATTCCTCGGCACGTCATTGTACAAAATGCTTGGGAAAACCCCGGCCCCACTCTGATCAGATTTCGATAAGTCTCTACTTTTAAATGTGGGAGGTGGGGGAGAGGGGAGATTCAGACGACCTGATGGTCAGAAAGCAGTGCCTTCTTAGAGTCCACATCGATAACGATACACGATGGCTTTCGCAGTTCTATATGATACGACGAATGCTCGGGTTATGACCGTTCTGCGAT
>MU854082.1:0-20783 GCA_033297225.1 Diplogelasinospora grovesii | reverse complement strand
ACTTCAGCTGTGCAGGCCACTTCAGCTATGCAGGCCACAGCGTTGACTCGCGCATAACGCTCGCGGCCGAGCCCCACTTTACTACCCTCTTTTCTAACAGATCCTTCGGTGGGTCTTGCGTACCCGGAACCTCCGTGCTCATGTTGGAAACTCCGGTCTTGCCCCGTACTTTCTGACAACATCCAGCATATAAATCCACTCCTACACGCCTGGAATCGATCCTTCTATTACTTCATATTCAGCTCAAGGTACATTTTATAATGAAATATCTACTAGGCTTTATCATTAAGTTCCTATACTTTGCATTATGATAAAAGGCCTTAATGTAAGAGGCTTAAAATTTAATATATAAATTAAAAGAAAGCTAATAAGAGGGAATACGCTTAAATAACACCTTCGTTTTAATCACTTAAGCCTAAAAGCTTTTAAGCACCTTATTAATAATTCTTAAAAGGTGTGAATTAAAAGCATTATAATGGTAAAATATAATACTTACATATAAGGAAAAATAAAGCATTAAATAAAGCATTACTTTAAGAAGCTATATAAAAAAGTAAAAGAAAGATTAACGATCGATTTCTACGATTACGAAAAGAATTAAAAAAGTTATTTTAATTAAATACTAATAATATATCACATAATTAACTATGTTTAAGATTTTATTTAAAAGAGTGAATTATAACATTAATTATTACCTAGTTAAAGATCTTATTAAGCTTACTTAAATGTTAATATAAGATTAAAGTTAAAATTATTAAATATAATAATGAAATAGTTATTATTAAACTTAAAATAAAACGCTTTAATAAGCTTTAAAGTATTAAAATTAAGTCTTCTCCTCCTTATATATAAGCGTTAAATAAAAGCATTAAATGCTTAAAAGGTATAATAATAAATAAAATACGCTTAATAAAAGTAAGAGTAAAGCTTTTAAACTAACTTTAAAAAGAGATATTAAATTAAGAGAGTGCAAATAATCTTAAAGTGTGTGACTAATCACACTTCGTGCACCTAGTTAATGAATGTATTGGTTTTACTTACGTGTAAGTTATCCTGCAGTGGGATAAACTTTATATATAAGCCTATAGATCCTGATCTAAATAAAATAAGAATAAGTAGATAAAGGTACTTATAGTTTAATTAAACGGCGAATAATAAAGAAGTGTAAATAAGACTAAGAATAATTAAGATCATAAGTGCTAAATGCTAATATATAATAATTAATGAGATAGAATTTAAGATTGCTAGCCTTTTTAATTAAATATAAGCGTGAAAGCCCCTACTTATAGCTATGTAGCTAGTAAATATAGTGTGAAAAATTAAGGTAAAAAGTAAAAAAAAGAAAAAGGGGTGGGAAAAAGCCTAATCCTTAAGTTAATATTAATTATTATAGTATATTTATTAAACTATACATTAAAATATAAAAATGGATAAAAAACCTTATTTAAAAGCTTTTACTTAAAGGATAAAGAGTAAAGAAAGCTATCTTAAGCTTACTTATAAACTTTTAATTATAAAGCTTATGCTTTTATTATGGAAGTTATAAAGCGGGAAAATCATAAATAACATATAAATCTTAAAGCGTAAATCAGCTATTTAATCGGTTATAACTTAACGAAGGTTTATTATATTTAAAACTTAATGTTTAATAAGGTTATAATTATAAAAGACGTAATCTTTAATAAAATAAGCTTATTTAATAAGAACCTTTAAAAAATACGAGATGATATTTAATAAGTTAATTTAAAAGTATTAGCTAAATAGCTTTAAAAGAGCGAAACGTTAAAAAACTAAAATAAGGAAGTTTAACTATTATACTTTAATAAAACTCTTCTTATCTTAACTCCTAAGACTTAAGCGCACTTAATATATATATAACATAAATCAATAAAGCAATTGCTTACTATAATAAAGAATCATTAAACACCCTTATATTTAACACTAGTAGAGGCTTTAAATGATTCGATGTAAATAATTATCGAATAAAGATGTTAAGAGTAGTTTTAGCTTGCCGTGAAATCATCTCGAAATCGTTAAGCAGCTCGTCACCCCCGCAAACACGCGTAAATAATTTAGCGCTAGACACTCGGCTATGGATCAGTATGCCTCCGCTTTCAATTCGTTAAGCATTGCATTAAACGTTAAGTAATCCAGACGAATTACAAATAGCTATAACGTTAAGCAGATAAAAGGACGGGCGAGCTATAAACTTTAAACAATTAAAAGAAAGTTATAATACTGGCATGTAAAGGCAAAAGGGTGGTGGCATGGCCAATGTCCTTAGCACTTAACGTGGGGTAAATATAAAACTAAGATTCACTAAATATGCTGCTAAGCTAAGGCTGCTACATCTTAGCTACTAAAGAGGCATCTTAAGTAAGAAAGAGGATCTATTAAATTAACTAAAGTAAGCAGTGAGGTACTTAAGAAATGAAGACTCATTAACTACGTGGAAGTAGTGGATCTAGCTAATAAGAAGCTATAAAGCTATAAAAGCTATTAAAGTTATAAAATAAGCGCTTAACGTAAGAGATAAGGAGCGCTTAAAAGGTAAAGAAGTTTAATTAGTTAATTAGCTCGAAGGCTTATAAATGTAAATAAATAATAATTCATTAATAAAATGGCTATTTTAAAGCTCTCTCCTATATAAACTACGTTAATTAATAATTAGTTAGTTAAAAGATAGAATATAAGTAATATATAACTTTTAACCTTAATTAAACGTATGTAAGTAAGTTATAACTTTTAGTAATTATAAACGCGGCTTATAAATAACTTCCTTTACGTTAACATTATAATTTATTACTTATAAGCACTTAATAATAGTTTTCGGTAAAAAACTCTTTTAATTAACTTATTATATTATTATTAACATTAAGATAAATTAGTATCTTAATCGAGAATAATATGTACGTTAATAATTTATAGATAAGTTTCATTCTTAATTATGTATTATTATAAATAATTAAAAGGCGTGAAGAATAAATAAACTTAATATAAAAAGAAAATCCTTTATATTTTAATGATATTAATATTAAAACATTCGGACATATAAATATTTATAAAGAGTTTTAAAATAACATTCGAAAAAAAAAAAAAAACCTTTAATAAATCGAACTTTATAACTTCGTTTTATCTGGTATTAAAAGTAAGAAACCTAAGTAAAAACTACTATTTTAAATTTATTTTACTACCTTTATTATGGTAATATATACCTTAATACGTTATTTCTTATTAACTATTATTAATTAAATAAGTTACTTAATAATACCTTTTCTTTAAAATAACCTCGCTTTAAGTAAGTATTTTAAAAAGGGCTTAAGATTTTTAATAATAAAGAATATAAGCTTCCTTATAAAGCTATCTTAATAATTAATCCTTAATAATTATTAATTTAGGTATATTTATTATATATTAAATCTTAAGAGCTTAAAGTCTATTAATCACTACCTTAATAAATAGAACGGCTCTTTAAAAAAAGCTTAAGACCTTTAATAATAAAGAATATAAGCTTCCTTATAAAGCTATTTTAATAATTAATTCTTAATAATTATTAACTTAAGTATACTTCTTATATATCTAATAAGCTGCTTAATAATACTTCTTTAATATTTAAAATAAGTAAAAGGTATTTAATTTTATTTACTCTACCTTATTATCGTAAATATATAAGGTAATAATTAATAAATAAATACACTCTTAAAATAAATTAAAGGAAAAGCTTTATCATTAGTTATTAAATAACGTAAAAAGCTCTTAATATATTTAAAACTTTATGAAAATAATTAGCTTTTATATATTAAGGTTGAAAAATAATAATGATATTAAAGTTGTATTATTAAAATATAAACATTGGTAAAAAATTCTTCTTATATTATTTATCTCATTAAAGTTCAATATAAGGCTCTTTTATAACCATATAACTTATAAATAAAAAAACCATTATAATTGTTAAAAAATAAAAATATAATAAAAAGAAAAGAAAGGTGAATATAATATTTAAGTAAAAATACTTTATATTTTTAAAGATTAAAAAAGAATAAATGTTAACGTATAAATATAATAACTTCAGTAATAAGTATAATATATATTATATTAATCCACTTAATATTATATAATATTATAGTTTACTTTAATAATAATAAGAATGTTTTATATAAGTAAAGTGATATTTATAATATAAATATTATAAACTATATTAATAATAAAAATATTAAGTATTATATAGTTTATTTACCCACTTTATTTAAGCGTAACTCGAGTTTAAAAGCTAACGATATATACTTTAAAATAAGAAAATAATAAACTTAATATAAAAATAAAATCCTTTATATTTTAAAGATATTAATATTAAAACATTTAAACATATAAATATTCGTAAAGAGTTTAAAGATAGCGTGTAAAAAAAAGAAAAAAAAACCTTAATAAAAAAAACCTTATAACTTTATTTTATTTAATGTTTAAAGTAAGAAACTTAAATAAAGATTACCACCTTAAGTTTATTTTATTACCTTTATTATTACGATATATACCTCGTTACGTTATTTTTTATTAACTATTATTAATTAAATAAGCTACTTAATAACACCTTTTCCTTAAAATAACCTCGCTTTAAATAAGTATTTAAAAAAGGTAAAAAGTATTTGGTTTTATTTACTTCACTTTATTATAGTAAATATATAAGCCAATAATTAATAAGTAAATATACCGTCGATTATTAAATAACGTAAAAAGCTTTTAATATACTTAAAACTTTATGAAAATAATTAACTTTTATCTTTTAAAGTTAAAAAATGATAATAAGCCCGCTTTATTAAAGTATAACTTAAGCCTTAAAGCTAATAATATATACCTTAACACGCTATTCCTTATAAGCCATTATTGGTCTGATAAGATACTTAATAATACTTTTTCATCGGAATAACCTCGCTTTAAATAAGTATTTAAAATAGGTAAAAAGTATTTAGTTTTATTTATTATACCTTATTACGGTAAATATATAAAGTGGTAATTAATAAGTAAATATACTCTCGGAATAAGTTAAATTAAAAAGTTTATTATCAGTTATTAAATAATGTAAAAAGCTCTTAACATGCTTAAAACCTTACGAAAATAACTAGCTTTTATTTTTTAAGGTTAAAGAATGATTATAACATTAAGCACGTATTATTAAAATATAAACATTATTAATATTCTTCTTATATTATTTATGCTAATAAAGTTTGAACTTAATCTCTTTTAAAACCACATAGTTCCTAAATAAAAAAACCAGTATAACTATTAAAAAATAAAAATAAAATAAAGAAAAAAGAAGAATAAATATAATATGTAAGTAAAAACCCTTTATATTTTAATAAACTAAAGAAGAGTAAAAGTTAACGTGTAATTAAGATCTTTAACGACGTGAAATTTTAAATTAAAACTCTATTTTACCGAAAACTCCCCTCCAAAATGAGGTAGCGAGTAGAGTCCCTTTAATAAAATTAAAATAATTATATTAATAAATAATAAGAAGATCTTCCTCATTAGCTTTAAAAATTAAAAGGAATGGAATGATAAGTTTAAAACTAAAGTAAATATAACTTAATTATAAGATAAGATTAATTTTAAAACTTATAATTAAAAAGAATTCCTTATTAAGCTTAAAAGACTATAAGTAAGCATATATAAAAAAAGAAAAGAACTTAACTTACTAAATGAATTATAAAGTATTATAAAGCTTTTATTTAAAAGATGAATAAATTATTAAGTAATGCTTTTACTTTATAAATAAAACTAAGCTAATTATAATAAAAAGATTAATATGATTAAAGCCTTTAAGAATTAAATTACGTTAATGATTAATTTATATCTCGTTAAAACCTTATATCTTACTAGAATTAATATTAAAAAATAATATAATAGCTTAAAGATTTAAATAAGAAGGATAAAAGTAAAAGAAAAGAAGTTTACTTAAAGTAACTATTAATAAATAATTAAACTACTTATAAAGCTACCTTATAATATAAGTAAGTAAATTTTAAATTAAGAGTAAGCGTTTTATAAAGTAAGGTAAAATACTATGCTTAAGGTTTAAAATATAGAAGATTAGTTTAATGACTTTAAAAAAGTAATTAAAAGATTAAACTTAAAGTAAAAGTATTAAATTTAAGCTTTTAATATAATATACTATATAAAGATTAAGAAATGCACTTTTAATTACCGTGAACTTATTAACGTAATTAATAAATAGTTACTTATTATAAATAATAAATTTAAACCTAAAGTTAAAAAAAGCTCCTTTTATAATCATTAAAGATAAGATGATAAGAGAGAAGGAAAAGATTATAAAAAGAAAAGAAGTAATAAAAGAAAGTATTTAATAAGTGAGAAGTTTAAGTATAAGCATATATATAGCACTATTTAGCTAAGGCTAGCGCTGTACGTACTATACAGCCTATTCTACATATAAGATAAAAAGGTTAGCTAACTATTATAGCCGTTATAACCATTATAAGCTATTATAAATCATTATAATCATTATAACTTTAAGTTAATATATAATAAAGATTATATATACGTATATTACGTAATCATAACTTAATTATAACGTTATAAATTACATATAAAGTACAATTTATATGTAATTACTATAAGTCTGAACGTTAATATTAACTATATATAGTTAAGTTTATATATTAATGATTAGCTACATGCACGATTAACTATACGTGGCTAAATTTATATGTTAATGATCGTTATTACACGTTAATAATCAGTTAAGGATATGTTAGCAGTAGGCTAAATGAAAGCTTATAGAATTTATAGCTTTTATCATAATAATAACCATTCTTAAAGGTAAAGGGGCCTTAAGCTAAGTTTATTATATTAATAAGACTTTAAGTTAAAGAAAGAAAGAAGAATATTTATAAAAGAGGAAAGGAAATGTTTATTTATATAGTGCAGTGCGCTTAAGCTATATATGAAGCAGTAATTAAAGTAGTGTGTTACAGTTAAGCGAGCTGCTATAAGCAGCTACGCGCTAACGCCATAATATTACCCCCTTTAAAAGAAAAAGATTCGCTCCGAATCCTTTATAAAAAAGAAAAAATAATAGTTTAACTTAGCTGGAATTAAATTAAAAACTTATGAATGCTTTTTAAGTAAAGAAAGCTTACCTTTA
This sequence comes from Diplogelasinospora grovesii, assembly GCA_033297225.1. NCBI lineage: Eukaryota > Fungi > Ascomycota > Sordariomycetes > Sordariales > Diplogelasinosporaceae > Diplogelasinospora > Diplogelasinospora grovesii. Next base: position 13,621 of record MU854082.1, on the reverse strand, counting down.
AGGATTAGTTAGCGTAAGGACTTTTAAGTCCTTAATCTAATTATTCATTATATTAACATGCTTATGTTTTACTTATTAAATTAAGCTTTTATAATTAAGCCTTTTATAAGCTTACGCTGGTAATCATGTTTTTCTTATATAGTTAAAGCGTCGTAACACGTGATTTCTTACTTCTATTAACTTATTATTATATTTATAAGAAGGATCTTTAACTTTTTTCGATAACCTTTAACTTTTACCGATAACATAGTTAATTAAAAGAGCTCTTAAGCTTATATAATAAAGCTATTTAAAGGGATAATTAAATAAAGAGTTAATAAGTAAGATATAATTATAATATTAATAACCGAGGTTAAACTATTAGCCTTATTATAAACTATGAAGGAAGCTTTCTTTATAAGTAAATTACTTAAAGAACTAAAAATCGAAATTAACGCGCGTATTTGAATAAAGTATAATAACATATAAACTATTAAGTTAATATACGTAGAGATCGCTACTCTTAACATTAACTTATAACATGTAAATATTTATAATTATTAATTACGTTAAGAAGTTTAAAAAGGAAATATTATAGTTTATTATATTAAAAGCACCGAGATAATAGTAAATAAAATAATTAAAGCGCTATTAAAAGGCGTATAAGAAAGCTTCTTAAAGTAAAAAACTTAAAGGATATCGAAGAAAGGATCACTAAATAATAGAAAAAAGTCTTTAATAAAGAAGAAATTATAATTAATGAAGATTATAAAGATTAAAAGTAACCTTATATATTTAATTTAAGCGCGCCTTATAAGCTCACTTAAAGAGGTATATTAAATTAACCAGAGTAAGTAATAAGGTGCTTAAAAAAGAAAGACTTATTAACTGCGTAAAAGTAATAGATTTAAGTAATAAAAAGTTATAAAAGTTATAAAAGCTACTAAAGTTATAAAATAAGCGCTTAACGTAAGAGATAAGGAGCGCCTAGGAGGTAAAGAAGTTTAATTAACTAATTAGCTCAAAGGCTTATAAATGTAAATAAATAAGAATCCATTAATAAAATAGCTATTCTAAAGCTCTCTCCTATATAAACTACGTAAGCTAGTAATTAGCCTGTTAAAAGATAGAATATAAGCAATACATTACTATTAACCTTAATTAAATGTATATAAGTAAGCCGTGACTTTTAACAATACTTTAAAACACTGACTTAAAAGAAAAAAAAAAAAAAAAAAAAGGATTACTTACTTTTAAAAAGGTAATAAAGTTATTAAGCATAAAGATAAGATAAAGATAAGCAATATACGCTTAAACTTTTCAGCTGCTTAATAAAAACTCGTATTAAATTATTACGTTTTAAAAATATAAATTAATTAATGAAATTTAACTGAAAATATATAAAAAACCTAAGGAAAATAAACTACTTTAAGCTTAATAGTCTTTAGGATATTATATTAAAGGTAATAAGTTTATTTTACCCAATTAAATACCGTTATTAAAATAACCAAAGCCTTAATTAGCTATTAACGAAAGGTGGGGGAGAAGAATAAAATAAACTCTTTAAGCTTATTATCTTTAAGTAGCTTATTATATATTTTTAAGTGAAAAATAATAATGATTAATTTTTAAATCTTAAAAAGATCTTTTATATTGAGGGTTTCTCACCGTACCATAGGAATCGTCTATCCGTACCGTAGTTTCAAAAAGTGGAGCCGGCAGAATGACAAAAATCATTCCTAAAGTACCTTTTTGTATCCAAATGACCCACTTTCCAATGCAGTTAACATCGCCAACACCCTACACATATGAAAACGATTATAAGTTGAAGCAATTTATAATACAGTAAATAGATGTAGTGGTAGAAGGTGTCGTTGTACCTGCACTTACAGGTCTGGTAGTCTTCTTAGCTGCAGTGCTTCCTAGCTGCAGTCTTTCCCTTAAGAATGGCCGCGGGCTCTTATAGACAGCTTTGCCGTGGGAGAAAGGCGTGTGCCTATCTGTATTAGCTCTCTTTCTGCCTCTTATCCTTAGCCGTGAGATATATACCCTTATACATCGATGCGATACAGCGCGCATAGCACTTAATCTGCGACGACGGTGTAAGTGGGCTTTTTAGGTACAAAAAGCTACCTTTTCTTTGACTTGATGCATTGGGCGGTGAAGGCGATTTTTATAGGGTTAGGGTCTTGTATGGGAGCTATGGTATAGATAGATGATTCCTATGATATGGTGAGAAACCCTCTTTATATTATTAATTAAAGTCCTAGTAACTTACGAGAAAATTAAAAAATGAAAAGAAAAGCCGAGCTAATAATAAACGATTAATAAATTATTAAAAAATCATTAAAAAATCACTTATTAAATTATAATAATCCTTTTACTTATTATATTAATTATATCGAAAGGATATATTAATGGTAAAAACATAAAATGGTAAAGTTAAAACCTTAACATAAGTAAGAGTTCCTTTATAAGCAATATAAAAATAATATATATTAAATTAAGGGAGTATAAATAACCTTAAAGTATGTAAACTAACTATACTTCGTGCATTAATTAGTATATATATTAGTTTTACTTACGTATAAGTAATCTTATAGTGGGATAAACTTTATACATAAGCTTATAAATCTTAATTTAAATAAAACTAAAATTAATAGATAAAGGTGTTTATAATTTAATTAAACGGCGAGTAATAAAGAAGTGTAAATATAATTAAGAATAATTAAGATTATAAGTATTAAATGCTAATATTTAATAATTAATAAGATGCAATTTAAGACCATTAGCCTTTTTAATTTTATATAAGTATAAAGACTCTTACTTATAACTAATAAATATAGTGTGAAAAATTAAGGCGAAAGGTAAAGAAAAGAAAAAGGGGGTGGGAAAAGCTTAGTTCTTAACTTAAATCTTCCCTTCGGATTTACGTAAGCTTTATACGTGTAAATCTGGAAAAGAAAAAGTAAAGTCTTTATATTATTAAGCTCTTTTTAATTAAAGGGCGTAAAATACCTTTTTTACTTAAGTTACGTTATTAACTATTAACTAGCTTAAAGAAAGAAACGTTATAAAGAAAACATTAAAACTTAATTAGATTATTATAAATAAACCATTTAAAAAGTAAAAGAACTTTTTAAACCTTTTTCCACTACCTTAATAAAGGTTAAAATTAATTACTCTTTTTATTATATAGTTTTTAATTATAAGTTTATTAAAATAAGTTTAAAAGTAAGAGGTCGGAAAGTCTTTAAATTCTGAATGCCTTTATTTATAAGTTTATTTTCTACTTTAACTCTTTTCGAAGGTAAGGCTTAACTTATTAATTATAACTAAGATTTAAGTTATTCATCTATTTAATTAAAGACTTCTTTAACTTTATTATAGTTAATGAGCGTTACTTTAATAGTTAATGTAATTTATTATATATAAGAGTTATAATCCTACTTATATTTTTACATACTTAAGTTAACAGCTTTTTAATAATTAAAAAGAAACCTCTTTTCACTCTTAATCTAATATACGTAACTAGCTTACATTTAAGGTATTAAAAGGTTAATTTCTTTAATTAAGTTTTAATTAAGATAATATTTTTTATTAATCTCCCTTTCGTACTTATTCTTTTATTTTAAGTAAGCTTTATAATTATTTAAATTAAGGTTAAATATTAACCCCGCTTTAATTATATATATTATATGCTTTTCATTAATTATTAAGAATACTTACTTTTTATTAATTAAGTATTTATTTTTAAGCGTGCTTTTTTTAAGTATTATATTAAAGTACTAGTTTTAACTAATCTTATAATATATGCTTATAATTAAGTCCCATTAATATTAAATATAATTTAATATCATCTCTCCTTTCTTAATACAGTAATAATAAATGATATCCTTTAACTACTTACTACTTTTATTTTAATTCTTATCCCACCAGCTATAATAAGGTTCATACTCTTTACTCTTTTTCAACTAGTAGTTTTATAATCACTTCTTTTAATTAAAAGATAAGTTAAGTAATTAAATGGTTAAAGTTTTAATCCTCCTTATTAATTCGTCCTTTTTTATAAGTTTATTTTAATTAATAATAAGTTTTTTTATTATCTTAATTAATTTATTTAATTATTAAGGTTATTTCCTTTACCTTATTAAGATCGGAGTGATAACCGGCTCTTTAATCGAAAAGGTTTATATAACCAGAGGGATAAAGGATTCTTATTTAAGAATCAAGGTAAAAGTAGCTTAAAGACTTTTTAAAAAGACTTTCATTACTTACCTCTTAATCTTATACCCGCTTTTTATAAATTTAATTAATATAAATTTAAACCTAGAGTAATTTATAGTTTTAAAGTTTAATCACTTTAGGTTTTTTTTATAAGAAAAATAGATTCAAACTATTAAATTAAGTATATTAAATACTTTAAGCGTAATGTACCTTTTTACTTAAACCTTATATTTAGTTAAAAGGTTAGTGAAAACCTTATTATAATAATCAATAAGTTTATTATCGCTTTAATTAAGGTGGAAGTGGTAAAAAGTATCGAGGTCCTTTACCATATTCTCGTTTTATTAAGAGTTTAAATACTTTTATTACTTTTCTATTTTAATTATAAGTTAATCTTAAGTCGAACTTTAAGTTAAGTTAAAGATTACTTTCTTTATATTATTATCGCATTATTAACATTATCACCGCTTTTTCGTTTCATTATTATTAATATAGTAGTTAGAAAGGGTATCCTTAAAGTACTTAAAATATAAAACATTCTTATTATTAAAGAGGGTTAAGCTAGTAATATCTTTAATGCTTAAGAAAGATATTATTAAGGTTATAATTTAAAGGAGTATTATATTAATTACGGTTATTAAAGTTAGTTAATTAAAGAGGTAAGAAAGTATATATCCTAGTAATAAGTCCTTTTCATTATTAAAGTTCTTAAAAGCATCGATTAATATAGTATTAGTAAGTAATTAGTCTTTTAAGGATAATAAGTTAATAAAAGGTGGTTTAAGTAGCTTTTTAAGTAAAGGTTTTATCTTTTAAGCTTCTTATTTTAAAGATATTAAAGTTCCTTTAAGCGCTTCTTATTAAATGTTTTTAAAAATATTAAATATAAGCTTTTTCACTTCTTTAAAGTATTAATAGAACCAGTTATTTAATTTATTAAGGAGCTATTATATTTTAATTAATAATAAGGTTCCTTTTTACGTAATTAAACTAGGTTTAAATTAACTTATTTAGGAGGTTAAAGGGTTAATAATAATAAAGATCTTAATAAACACTTATAATTATTATTATTAAATTAAAGCTATTAATAACGTTAATTATACGTAAGGACTTAACTCGTTTTAATTATCTTTATTTTTAATAACCTGAATCTAGTAAGTTAAGTTTAAGTAATTTCGTGATTTTATAAAGCGATACTTAAGTTTCTTACCTTCGTTAATTATAAGTTTCTCATTCTTTATTAATATTATTTTAATTTCTAAAATATTTAATTAAGCAATAAATAAAATGCCGAATAAAGGGATCTTAAGGTTTTATTAACTTCTACGATATTTTCATTATTAATAAAAAATGAAAACGTTTTAACTAATTTAGCTAAGTTACTTTATAACTCCTTAATTAAGCCTTTATTTAAATTAAAGGAGTGTAAATAACCTTAAGCTATGTAAACTAAGCGCACTTCATATAGTAATCGGTATACATATTAGTTTTACTTATATATAAGTCGTTTTATAATAAGATAAACTTTATATATATGCTTATAAATCTTAATTTAAATAAAACTAAAATAAGTAGATAAAAGTGCTTACGATTTAATTAAATAACAAGTAATAAAGGAGTATAAATATAATTAAGAATAATTAAAATTATAAGTGTTAAATATTAATATTTAATAATTAATGAGATGAAATTTAAGATCATTAGCCTTCTTAATTTTATATAAGCGTGAAGGCCCTTACTTATAGCTATATAATTAGTAAATATAGTGTGAAAAACTAAGGTAAAAGGTAAAGAAAAGAAAAAAGGGGTGGGAAAAGCTTAGTCCTTAAGTTAATATAAAGCTTAATTAATAACGGCGTTATTTTAAATCCTTAACGGTTTAATAAGGAGAAAAGGGTTAATTATATGATATAAAGATATAAAGAAAAGTGAAGAAAATAAAAAGAAAATGATATGGAACGTTAGGTTAAAGCTAAAAGCTGTAGTAATATTATAAGGTGTAAAGAGTAATGATAATTAAGAAGGAAGGTTGCGGCGAGCAGGTCTCTTTTTTTTTAATAGACCGTGGGCGTTAGTAAATAGCTAACGTGACCCCACGTATCCTATGGCTCACTTTCTTATCTAATTTACTATCTAATCTATTTATCCGAGGATACCTTGATAAATAACTAATACCTTAACTCCTTATAGTCTTTTAAGCCTAATATTAAGGCTTAAAAAAGCTACACACGCTATTTCTAGTATTAAAAAAAAAAAAAGTAAAATTATAAGTAAAATAACGCTTTTATTTAATAAGGTAATTAAATAATAACGCGTATTAATGTTAAAGACTTATAAATAATGATAATAAAGAAACCATTTAAAGTTTTTAAAAGCGAGGTAAAATTTTCACGTAAGGTAGAATTTTTTATTATAATTAAAGATAATTACATTTTAAAAGGGAGGTATTATTATAGCATTAAGTAAGTAGTAACGTTATTATAATAATCATTAAGCGCCTCCTTAATAAAGTCTCATTAAGCTTATATACTTAATTAAGCTATAAAGTTTCTTTATAATCTCTCTCTCTTTTTCTCCCTTTATATAATAATAAGTCTTTCTTTTTAAACCTTAAACCTAACATCGTAATAATAGCCTTTATGGCGGATGATATGTGGCTCGTATTAAGGTCCTATAATAAGATTATTAAGATTTAAAACGCGCTTACGGGTAAGTATATATAAATACTTAAGAGTTATAATGATGTGGTCTACTCGGTAGCCTTTATAATAAATGGCACGCAGCTTATATTAGGGTTTAAGGATAAGATCATTAAGGTTTAAGACGTAGCTATAAGTAAGTATGTATAAACACTTAAGGGCTATGACGACGTGGTTTAGTTAATAGCCTTTATAGCAGATAGTGCGCGGCTTACATCGGGGTCTTATAATAAGACCGTTAAGGTTTAAGACGTGGCTATAAGTAAGTGTATGTAGACGCTTAAAGGCTACGGGCATTAAGTTTAATTAGTGGCCTTTATAATGAATAGCACGTAGCTCGTATCAGGGTCTTAAGATAAGACCGTTAAGGTTTAAGACGTGATTATAAGTAAGTGCGTGTAAATGCTTAAAGACCATGGTGGCTAGGTTTAATTAGTAGCCTTTATAGCGGATAGCGTGCAGCTCGCATCAAGGTTAAATAACACTACCATTAAGGTTTAAGACGCGGCTATAGGTAAGTGCATGTAAATGCTTAAAGGCTACGGCAGTTAGGTTTAGTTAATAACGTTTACGATAAACGGTACGCGGCTTATATCAGGGTCCTTCGATAAGACTGTTAAGGTTTAAGACATGGCTATAAGTAAGTGCATGTAAATACTTGAGGGCTATAAAGGCTACGTTTAATCGGTAGCCTTCATAGTAAATAGCACGCAGCTTATATCAGAGTCTTAAGATAAGATCGTTAAGGTTTAAGACACGGCTATAAGTAAGTGCGTGTAAACACTCGAGGGCTATAAAAGCTACGTTTAGTCAGTAGCCTTTATAGTAAATAGTACGCAGCTTACATTAGAGTCTTAAGATAAGATCATTAAGGTTTAAGACATGGTTATAAGTAAGTACGTATAAATACTTAAAGGCTATGGTGGCTACGTTTAGTCGGTGGCCTTTATAGTAGATAACGCGCAGCTTATATTTAAGTCCTTCAATAAGACCATTAAGGTTTAAGATGCGGCCACGGGTAAGTGCATATAAATGCTTAAAGGCTATAATAACTACGTTTAGTTAATAACCTTTACGGCGAATAACGCGTGGCTCGCATCGGGGTCTTAAGATAAGATCATTAAGATTTAGGATGCAGCTATAGGTAAGTGCGTATAAATACTCGACGTTAACGCGCTGATATTTTATCTTTCTTTTCATTTATAAATAACCTTTAACCTTTTAACTAAAGTTGATACTTTAGCATTAAATCCTTTAGCTTCAGATGTTAAATTATAAGAGGCCTTTATAACATTGCTTAATTATTATAGTTATGGAATAAGTTATAATGGAGTTTAAATTATAAAGGATACTTAAAAGCTACTTTAACTACCCTCCGAGTATAAACCATTAATAACGGCTATTATTAAATTAAGTATAAAGCTTAGTTATTCCTTTAAATAGGTAATTATTTTATAGCTTTTAATAAAGGTATGTAACTTATAAGATTTATTTAATGAGAATAATTACGGCTCTTTATTTTTTTCTTTATATACACTTTTATCTTTATTTTTTCTTAATTATAACGTAATATTAAATAAGTATAAGAGAATAAACCTTAACGTGATAATGATATTATATCATAAGGTAATAACTTCCATCGAGCTTTATTAAGTTTTTAATAGCTTTTAAATTTACCGTTAGTAAGTAATAATTATAAGAGAAGCTATAAGTCTTAAGAGATGCTTAAGGTAAATTAGCTGTTAAAAGTCACGGCTTACTTACATACGTTTAATTAAGGTTAAAAGTAGTATCTTACTTATATTCTATCTTCTGGCTAGCTAATTGCTGGCCTGCGCAGTTTATATGAGAGGGAGCTTCGGAATAGCTATTTTATTAACGGATTATCATTCATCCACATTTATAGGTCTTCGGGCTAACCAGCTAATTAGACTTCTTTAGCTCCCGGGCGCTCCCTATCTCCTGCGCTGAGCGCTCATTCCATGACTTTAGTGGCTTCCATGGCTTCTATGGCTTCCATAGCTTCCTGTTAGCTAGATCCACTGCTTCCACGCAGTTAAGGGGTCTTCCTTTCCTGGGCGCCTCACTGCTTACTCTGGTTAATCCAATATTAGCCATAATACGTTAAGTAAATGGCGACATTAATAGCATAGTTAGATTACTTAATTAAATGCAGGTTTGGTACTTAAGTAACTACGTTAAGGTATATATATAGTGATGAAGTGAGGCTTAAGATGGCGTATATCCTTAAAGTAGTGATAACTTTATGGTAATAGGACTGCTTAAATTAAAGGTTAATACTACCTCTTTTAAAGGTAATAACACCGTCTTATTATTTAAAGAAGTAAGTATATTTAAAAATCTTAACTTATTAAATAATAATTATTAACGTAAATTACGAGCGTATTTTAATCCTTAATATTATATCTTAATATATTAAGTTTTACTAGTAAAACTTTATAATATACTTAATACTGATTATATTATAAATATTAAGGCTTATATATAAGTAAGGAGTTTAATTATATAACGTTAAAAGGCTATTTTAAAACTTGCTTATTTATTTATATTAAACCTTATAAAATTAATTAAATCTTACTCGCGTTATTATAATAAAGAGGCTTATTAATATCGTGATCATTAAAAATATTACCTTAAGGTGCGTCGTTAATGTCATTATTATAAGATGTATTATTAGTTTTAAGATTATAAGGAATCGCGGGGGTAATTAAGGATAAAAAATTAAAAATAAAGGATTAAGTAAAAATGCTAAGTTAAAAAGAAAGAAAGTTAACGAGGAAGAAGATATTACACTTTTTACATTTTAATAATAAGGCTAATTTTAACGCGTCTTTTAAGTAAGGTTATTAATGCTAATTATTACCGGGAATGGATTTTAAATAATGTAATGTATACTAATCCTTTATTATTTAATATAACTTATCTTTATTATATAATATAATTATATTATATTTACTGGTTTAAATATGTTTAATTATATTATTAAGCTATCTAATATATATGTAATTTATTGATCGAGGTGGTAAAAAACGAAATATTAAGTCCTTTAAACGCGTGTATATTACCGGCATATATTTAAAGCCTTATGTTATCTTTACGGAATAATATATATTATATAACGTTTAAAACCCCATTTTATAATAATTAATAAGGTTTATTAATATAGCTTAATAATTATTATTAACGACTGATTTTATTATAGTGTCCGCTTTATAATTTAAAATTAAATATCGATAACTTAATATATAAGTAGCTAATATATTATTTATATTTCCTTACGTATTTCCTTTCCTTTTATTATGGTTACTTAGATATAATTATATAAAGCCTCTTTTAATATAAGTTAAAGGTTATAAGCCTCGCAATCTTCATTTATAAAGTGGTCTTAATCCCTTTATAAAAAGGTATTTAATATTATAACCTCCGTTTTAAAACGATATTAAATCCTAAGATACTTAAGTAGCATTATAAGCTAGGATATCTAGGTATAAATTCCTTAATAATAATATTGAAAGATATAAATATACTTATAATATAGAAAGAAATAAATAGCTTTAAGTTATATAAATGCCTTATATGCTTATTATTTAAGGAGAAAAAACATGTGAGAAAGGTATCACTAAATACTATAAGCATTAATATACTTTAACGTATATATAGCGATATAGGTGGTTTATATATACCCACATATAATAAATATAAATACTATATAACCTTCTTAAAAAAGAAAACTAGATACCTTAAGGTAATATTATTAAGGCATAAAGATGAGGCATACTAAGCTTTTAATACCTATAAAAGTAAAGTGGAAAATAATAATAATAATAAAAAAATAAGGGAATTCTTTACAGATAATAACATTAAATACGTAAATAAGCGGTTCAAAATAAGCTTTAATAAGTCTAAAATTACCAACTATACTATACCACTATATACAGAAGAGCCTAATAGCTTAATAAAAAGAATAAACTAACTTTATTAAATGAAGTAAGGTCTTTATTTAATACTTTTAAATTACTTATATACTTATGAGGTGAAATACTTTTAGCAGCTTGTTATATATATAATAAGGCTCTTTATAAGGCCCTTAATAATATAACGCTATATAAGGCATACTATAATGAGGAGCTTATATATAATAATATAAAAATATAAGGTTTTATAGCATACTATAATGCTAATAAAAATAAAAATAAACTAGCCTTAAGGACTAAGAAAGCCTTACTTATAAGTTATGGAAAAGATAACTATATATATAGACTATAGGACTTAAAAAATAAGTACCTTATTTAGTCTAAAGATGTAAATATTCTGGAAAATATATTCTTATATAACGAACTAAAACTAATAAATAATAATTATTAAAGGAGCTTTAATAAAAAATCAAGCCTTATAAGAAAAGATAACAATATACCATTAGCTAATATTATAACTAGTAATAACCAGAAGGTAAGTATAAATATAAATATATAGCGGTTAAATATTATAACTAAATTATAAATATAAAATAATAATAATAATAATAATAATAATACCGACGGAACTTTAAGGTCTGAAATATAAATATAAATTTCTTAGAAGCTAAAAGACTATTTTAAAGACTTTTAAGTGGTGGAGGAAGAAAATAGTATATTATTAAGTATAAAAGATACCTTATTAAAGGATATACTTAATATTATAAAAAAAAATCTACATAATCTATAAGATAGGCTAGAAAAACCTGATTTTATTATAACAACCACTATAATGGATAAGCTTACCACATATAAAGTAGCTATAACTAGTAAATATACTCCTTATTAGTATAAAGCTTGCTAAGCAGAAATATAAGAACTTAAAGATTAAGATACATATGAAATAATAAAAATAAAAGACCTTCTATTAGGAAAAAAGGGCTTAAAAGGCCATTAAGTATTAAAACTGAAGCTATTAGCTAATAGTTTATTAAACGGCAAAATAAACTCTTTATATATAATAAAGGATAAATACAGGTTTAAGGCTAAATACGTTATATAAGGCTTTTATTAACGACTTAACGTTAATTATTTAGAAACCTTTTTTACTACGTATAGGCTAGAAATATACCATATATTCCTTATAATAGCCGTTAATAAAGGCTAGTCAGTTATATAATATAACGTGAAAAACGCGTTTATTTACTTAAGGATAGATGCTAAAATATATATTTTACCACTTAAAGGCTTTAAATAAAAATATAAAAAAATGATATTTAAATTAACAAAGGCCTTATATAGACTTAAATAAAGTCTTAAGCTTTAGTATAATACCTGATAAGTGTACTAAAAAGGCTAGGATTCACTATATTCCCTTATAATAAGGAAGTATTTATAAATAAGGTTACTAGCATTATACTTATTTATTATGTAAATAATATAATATGCATTAAGCTAAACTTAGCCGTTATAAATGAGATAGAAAGATAGGCTCGAAAAGATATAAAAATAAAAAAGCTAGGCTAGGTAGCTAGCTTCTTAAGGAATTTTATCTCGTTAGATTATAAAAATAAAAAAGTTATTATCCACTAAGTAAAATATACTAGGAAATTACTAAATAAATATAATATAATAAAAAGTTATAAAGAAAATATACTAAATCGACTAGGTTTATATAATAAGCTTAGTGAAATACCTAGCGAACTAAGCATTAAATTAAGAAAAAATAATAATATTGCTTTTAGCGTAAAAATAAAAGAATACTAAATGCAACTAAGGTTCCTATTATACTTAGCCTAAAACATAAAGCTTAATATAACCTTTATAGTAAGCTATTATGTTAAGTGTATATTAAATTTAAGTTTAGAGCATTATAAAGCTTTAAATAAAATATAGAATTACTTAGTAAAGTATCTAGACTTAAGATTAGAATACTATTGTTAAGGAGACTTAAAAATAAAAGTGTTTTTAGATTTAGATTAAGCTAGTAACCTAGATAAAAGAAGATTTACTAGTAGTTATATATTTAGCCTTAATAGTGATATAATCATTAAAATAATTTAATAAAATAGAAAGGTAGGTGAAATAATATTATATAATAATAACCTTATAAGTTAAGTAAGTTAAATATAAAAATCCATAGCTCTTAATAGCTATAAAGCTAAATATTACGCTTTAAAAGAGGCTACAAAAGAACTAATATATATATTTAATATATATAACTATATAAATAAGGAATTAAACTTAGAATATAATATAAAAAATAGTATACTAAAAATACTAACTAATTTAAAATCAACGTAAAAACTTACTAAGAAGCTAAAATTCCATAAGCATTTTAAACATATAGAACTAATATATTACTTTATTAAAGAGTATATAAAATAGAAAAAGGCTGAATTAATATATATACTAAGCCAGTAGTAATTAACGGACTTCCTTATAAAGAATGTAGTAAATACACTATATAAAAACTTTATCACCATAGCTAATATAGCTAATAATGAGGTTAAGGAAGATATATAATATAATATAATATAATATAAGATATAATATAATATAATATAATATAATATAATATAATATAATATAGTATAATATAATATAATATAATATAGTATAATATAATATAATATAATATAGTATAATAAAATATAAAATATAAAATATAAAATATAAAATATAAAATATAAAATATAAAATATAAAATATAAAATATAAAATATAAAATATAAAATATAA
>MU854081.1:0-20906 GCA_033297225.1 Diplogelasinospora grovesii | reverse complement strand
TCTTTTCTGACAGATCCTTCGGTGGGTCTTGCGTACCCGGAACCTCCGTGCTCATGTTGGAAACTCCGGTCTTGCCCCGTACTTTCTGACAGAAGTGGCTCGGTTTAAGAATTTTAACTGGTATAGAAACGTTATAGCATAGCTACTGGACGGTATTAAGGGGATTTTATACTTAAGTGCATCTCGTAAAAAGGGGATTATAAGGAAGGCATTACATTTTCGACTATTTAATAACAAGTTGCATCGGGAAGAGAATAACGAATTATAAGCTAAATGTATATTACCGGACAAGCGGGAAGCAGTTATAGCGACATATTACGACAGGCACGAGCATTATTCCTTTCCGATTATAATAATAGGATTAAGGGGAAGATGCTGGTAGTTAATACGAGCGAAAGACGTTAAAGAATATTACGATGCATATATGATCTGTTAAGTAATAGGACCTCGACTGCCGAGATCCGACTTAAGGGCCATTTTAATAATGTACCCGATGAAGTTATTTAAGCTTAACTTCATAGGACCGATCTCACCACTAGGAAAAGATAGTTTACGGTACATCTTAGTAAGGGTGGAATACTTCTTACGATTTATTATTACATAATTACACCGTTATAACCACGATGTTATAAGTATGGTGCCCGATTCTTAAATGGCTTAAGTAAACCTACTCGGACAACGGATCCCATTTCAGAAATAAAGTGGTGTAAATAGTTTTAGCACATAATGAGACGTTAATAATTTTCAGTCCGGTATTATTATTATAGTCGATAAGGCTAATTAAGAGAAGTGTTTAACTAGTAAAACAATAATTAAACAAATAAGCGGCATCTTAAGAATTCCTTTAGTTAGACTTATAGAATATAGTGTTAAGAACTTTAATAGGCAAAATTAACATAAGATATTCGGATGCGTTAAGAATGTCGCCGGCGCGAGCATTATTAGGCTACGAGGCATACTTAAGGAGCCTAATGGACGTGGTTAATATCGAGGAATACATCGAGGTGGACATGCAGAATTTCCTAATAGACGGAGCAGACGATACGTCCGTACGAAACGTGCGAGCGTTTAACGATGCTCGAGACGAGTAAAGATAAGACGTCGTGGAACGCCGGATCCGACACATTAATAATATGGAGACCGTTCTTTTATTGCGCCAGTTTAATGTAGGAGATTGGGTGTGGGAGGAAGCAGATAAATAAAAGACCGACAAATTAAAGTTCACACCGACGTGGATTGGGCCAGTGAGAATCACACGGGTCATATCTCCGGTGTCGTATGAAGTGACGCCGATCACTGATAACGGCAGATCCCGAAAGGTCCATTACAATCACCTTAAGAAATACAAAGGGAAACCGGATTGGATTCGATAGGACAAGAAGAATGACAATCGGGATATATGGGAGAAGGTGCTGGGGAAAATGGTGGGAAAACCAGGATTAGAAGAGGAAGGCTGGACAAATACTTTAGAAGGAAAAGCGTGGGAGATTGGCTAAACGGACGGGTTGGGAGCGAACGAAGAGATGGCTGATTTTGTGGCATAGAAAGAAGGCTTGGTTTGTTTGTTTTGTTATGCAGTTCACGGTAGATTTGTGCACTGGGGTCAGTGCACTAAGAGTCCCCCCCAGCCTGAAACGGGTGGCTCTGACAGCACCTAAAAAGGTGGAGAAAGTTCGGTGCACAGATCAAGTCAAGCGCACCATATAACCACAACCACACACCAGATAGAACTTGAGAGAAACAAGCCACTTTTACCGTTGAAGATTGCTTCCAGGTTTTGGTTGTGACCAGTCCTGTCTTCACGATTGTTTTAACCGAGATCCGTGCCGGCACGACCCTGAACCCGACTTTTACCGGATCACACCTGCGCTACCGTGCAGCTAGAGACAGAGCCGCAAGAGTGATAAGAGGCGGGTCATCAAGAGAGATGATTATTGTCAGGGGGTAAGTCGTGGGCCGGATCCGCGCGCTGTTGCCGGTTGTATCAGCAGCACAACCGGTACCGGCAGTGAACTACTCTACGGCAGTTTCGGAATTAGCGTCCTATCTCGACAAAACACATGAATTGGCTCGAGCATACGTGCAGGACCCCTATCCATACTTGCCCGGAAACCAGCCTCTTGAGGAAGCGGTGTGGCGCAGAGTTCAACTCGGCGTTGGGAGGTGGCATGTTGTCTGATAATTCTTTTTGAGCGACCCAGTTCTTGAGAAACTCGCCAGGCTACACGGAGCAGACGAACCGGAACCTCGGAGGAGAATCGGCAAGCACTCCGCGAGATGAACGATATCGAGCCGCTCCTCGACAGCGGCAAGAGCTCGACCCCATACGTGTTTTGCGTTGCCGATGGGGGGTATATCGGCATGGTCCCGCATCTCAGCCGAGTTGGAGATACGATATGTCTGATTCACGGCCTAGAGGTTCCCTATGTGCTGCGCGATGTCAGATTCGATGCCATGCAACTGACGCAAGCGTTAGGGCTAGATATGCGGTACGCATCTATTGTGATGGCGACTGGAGGTGAAAGGTCATGGGATTATGGACGGACAAGCGCTGGGGCCGGAGGGTGACATTGAGGATTTCACGCTGGTTTAGTCCTGGTATTCAGACTGTGGGCATGGCAATGCAATCCAGGAAGAAGTGCCCGAGGGAAGGAATGTCCCCGCCAAAGACGGTATTAAGTAGATGACTCATACCGCCAGTCGCTCCTCCCCATAAGGTATCCTCCCTCGTCGCAGCAGGTTTCATGAAGGATTGACGAAAGACATTGGCGATGCATGGCCCGTGCGCCTAACAGGATTTTCGGCTTGGCGCCCGGTAACGCATCACAACCTGGCGTCCACGGGTCTGAACTCCCATTGCATGCCGTTACTAATTCCCGAGTGCGGCGTCATGGCAATCGTCCGATGTTTGTTCCTTCGCTCGGACGTGTAAACTCCTTTGCGAAATAGCATTAACATACTGATATTACGACCATGTCATCCACTGAAGCAGCGGCGCTCGCCTACCACGAGCCCTCAATCCTCACCATCCTAATCCAATCATCCTTCCTCATCCTCCTAAACACGTTGAACTGGGCGCTGGATGCGCTGTTGTATTGCGGATTAATCGGTCAGATCTTCATCGGCATCGCATACGGCACGCCAGGTGGGCGGTTACTGGACTTGGAGGTGGAGCATGTCGTCGTTCAACTGGGATATTTAGGGTTGATACTACTCGTCTTTGAAGGCGGTCTGACGACCTCGTTTCCGTCGCTGAAAGCGAATATCTGGTTGTCGCTTGGGGTGGCTGTAACCGGTATCGCTGCGCCTATTGGCTTGAGCTTCATACTGGGTAGTTTGGCGGGTGCGACAAACCTGCGATGCTTCGCCGCGGGAGCAGCACTGTGTAGCACGAGTCTGGGCACTACATTGGCGGTGTTAAGGGCCAGCGGGTTAAGCGCTACGCGACTGGGCGTGGTACTTACGTCTGCGGCGATGTTGGATGATGTTGTTGGGTTGGTCATGGTCCAGGTTATTTCTAATCTGGGCAATACGGGAGACGAGTCAGTGTCGGCTGTTACGGTTGTTAGACCGATATTGGTGTCGGTTGGGTTTGTGGTGGTTGCGGGGGTGGTTTGTTGGTTGGTTGTTAAACGGGGGACAGAGCTAATAAATAGCTGGAGATTGTGTGACGGTAGGGTGGATAGGGTGTTGAGAAAGAATGAAACAGCGCTGGTGGTGCACACGTTTTTGTTGGTCGGGTTGGTAGCGGGTGCTAGCTACGCGGGAACGTCGAATCTCTTTGCGGCGTACACTGCGGGTGCGGTTATTAGTTGGTGGGATTCAGAGGTATCACTCGGTATTCGGAAGAGGGTTGAGAAGACTGCTGGTTCTGCTACGGAGCAACCAAGGGAGAGCGGTTCAACAGAAAGTACTCGAAACGGGGGGACAGGAACACATGTCTTTGAGCGTTACTACGCCCCGGCGCTAAAGTGGGTGTTGCAGCCGTTCTTCTTCGCCTCGATCGGGTTTTCGATACCAATAACCCGCATGTTTTCGGGCACGGTCGTCTGGAAAGGGGTGGTGTATGCGGTCCTCATGATGATCGGGAAGTTGCTGTGCGGTCTCTGGCTTGTGCGGTTTCCCGGTGGCGCTATGGTCTTGTTCAGGAGCATGATGAAGAACCGCGCGCTGGACAAATCTCAGTCAGCCCGAGAAGGGTCAGATCAAACACCATCTGAGGCTAGTCAGGCAGATATTGCGACGCCAGCCCCAACTGCTGCAGAGCCAGCAACTGGGACTAAGGGGGTTGTCACAGCTCAGGGTCAGCAGTCAGGGGTAGGAACACGAAACACAACTGCATGCCCAGCAGTCAGGGGTAGGAACACGAAACACAACTCCATGCCCAGCAAAGCCCCTGTCACTATACCCAGCTGCCATACTTGGTCTCGCTATGGTACCCCGCGGAGAAATAGGCTTCTTGATATCATCAATTGCCCAGAGTCAGGGCGTGTTCGGGGCAGGGGAGTCAGAAATTTTCCTCATTGCCACATGGGCTATTGTACTCTGCACGCTCATCGGGCCGTTATGCGTCGGGCTTTTGGTTCGCCGTGTCAAGGCGCTCGAGAGCAAGGCCGGTCCGTCAGCAAGGCAGGAAGTGCTGGGTGTTTGGGGCGTGCAGTCGTCACCCTCACCGGTTGAGAAATAGCAATGGTTCATTGTTACATTTACAACACATAACGACTTTAGGGTTTGACAACAATACTGCATACAGATAGCAAAAGGTTGTTCACAAAGCAAGTCAACGCTGACATACAGTAAAAAAACTTCAGTATTACAATAAATGGAGCTTGTGTATCTGGACTACACTGTCACATGAGAGAACAGCCATGGCCGGAAATGATGACAATCGTGTGCATTCGCCTCAATCCGCATTTGACCACACTCAAGTCACCGTATTGGGCGGCTATTTTTTGGTCTTTTCTTTTGGCTCCGCGCGGCCACCCCTTTTACGAGGAGGCTGCCTCTTTGTGATGTCTGCCTTGGAGACGCTCCTACCAGACCTGAGGATGCGATGAGACCTGGTGAACTCGTCCCATCCAAAATTGTATCCCCGCCTCCAAGCCGCGATTTCTTTTTTGCCCTTGACTCTCTCCTCTTCCCCGTTTTCGTTGGTTATCGTCGGAACGACCCGGTTGGCGGGGATTTTGTTTCTGGCAGACTGTCCAGCCCGGCACTGGGCATACGCGTAGCCCTTCAGCCAGCGGTCAGTCAAAACAGCCTGCTCGCTCTTGGCCGCGGTTTGATCCGGAGGAGCAGGTTGATCACCGCCCTTGTCGCCCCCGATCATCTCGCCAATCTTTTCGCCAACCTTCTCAACAACCTCGCCAATTTTACCAACCATCTCACCAACCGTACCAGCAACCGTCTCATTCGCTGGAGCAGGGGCAGGGGCAGGGGCAGGGGCAGGCTGCTGCTGCTGTTGGGTCTGGATCGGGTTAGGAGGGAACTTGGTGTGATCCCACCCCTTCCAAAACCCCTTCTGAGTCTCATCGTCATCCTCCTCCACAATCTCACCCTCCTCGGACCCCTCCTTTTCTACTGACGGAATACCCGGATAGATTTTATGCAGCTTGCGAGACTTGACGATCTTGCGGAGTGTATCATCCCATTTGAAATGGATGACACCCTGCGAGCCAGTCCAGTCTCCATTTGCGGCCTCGCCCAGGATGAACAAGGTCATTAGATCGGTTCCGGTAGGAATATCTGGGGGGTTGCCGGCAGACGCGAAATGCTCGTGGCGACCCATCCATGCTTCCAGTCTGTCAAACTTCTGGGACATGGAGCTTTCCCAGAAGGGATGGGAGAAGGGGTATGATGGCTTTCCCGGGGGTCCCTGACACAGGTTCCGGAGGATTTCGGGTCGGTGATGAGAGAGATGAGGTGGGAGGTGGGAGGTGACTACCGTCCAGTACGCATGTCCCTGCGCGTGCGAGGGGTTGTGGTCGGGATCGTCTGGGTACGAGCGGGGGTATAGGGCGGAGAGTGATGCGGAGGTGGAGGACAACGGGGGAACACCGGCCAGACTGGTTTCAGGAGCTGGGGATAGGGAGGGAGATGGTAAGGGACAGGAGGCAGGCGGCGGAGAGTGGGCTGGCGTGTCGTTGGTTCGGACCATCTTGTCTGTTTCCGCGAGTCCGTACGGAGCCGTATGGAGAGTTGTTCGGTGACGGTAGAAAGACGGTGGTGAGTGACGGGTGATGCGGCAAAGGAGTGTAGGGTACCGTAAGCTATGCTTGGGTTAGATAGCTAATGTGGAACGGACCAAGTCGAACGCAGAAAAAATTCACTAACTGTGACGAGGGAGGAGCCGATTTTTTAATTTTTTTAATACGCACTCTTCTGGAAGTTGTCTGTACTTTCAACTTGACTGTCATCGGATCAATCATGTAACGTTAGACGCTTCAAACAGGGTCGCTGTGCTCCCATCTGTCGTTGTTGTCGTGTTCATATCGAAGCTGAACGAAACAACCTCGTCTCTCGTCTCTCAGCTGTCTGTTCGTCAAGTTGACTATGGTCTCCTCCTCCTCTGGTTGCTCTTTTGCTACAGCTGCTACATGTGCATGTTCAAGAAGTTCCTCTTCCGCGCCAACGCCCTCCACAGTCTCCTCTTCTGAAGTTTCTATTTTGTCCAGGAACAACTTAGGATGTGCCCTCTTCCACTTATCCACCAACTCTTGTTCAGACGTCCTATAGGAGGTAACGGCCATCTCTGCCTCCTCTGACGCAGGACATTAGCGGCGTGAAGTATCTCGTTATCAGTTACAGGACCCTTGCCCTGCTCTCTTCATGCCGATCAACCGGTGATGTCCTGTTCGTCGGAACTACCCGCCCAAGTTGCAGAAGGCACGAGAAGGTGAAAAGATAAAGTGGAGGCTACGAATATTGAACGGGATCTTCGATCTTCGAGAATGAACCCGTCATGATCTATGCATGCTCCCAAAAGTGAAGGGAGGATAAAATAGGCATGTGATCTTCGGTGGTTCGAAGCTCAAAGTGACCAATGATGGAGGGTTGTTCATCCGAATACGGTAATTGGGACGCTGAGATCCGGGTTAGGGTTGAGATCTCCCGCTCATCCTTCATCCGTCACCACGTGCACGGCTTACCTCGGGCTCAGCGTTGTAGCTTGGCATTTAAACACCTTAACCTGCCAATTATAGCTCGTGTGAGCTCTTTATTGCTTGATCTCAACGTCTCCATCTTGCGTTATTGCTGAAACCTTGCAAGTTTGGCGTTGAACACGGCCTCTGTACCAAGTCGAACTGTGAACAAACCGCCGTTGAAGGTGCCTGGGAATCGGAATCATCAAGCCGCCATTGGCTGCGTGGCGAGCTTTTAGCTCATGTCTTGGGCGGCTTTTGACGATTAACGCCATCTGACTCGCCCACGTTTTGAGATTCGCGGTTCCGATTCGCTCCTTCCCCTAAGCCAAGGCCTTTAGTCGCAAGGGGGCTGAGATAGTCAAGGCTACTGCGCCCGACTTGGCCCACTTGGCAGCACAACCACACGTGCATGAACCGCAAACGCTGATTCTTCCCGTGTTGGACCCCTACGACCGCAACTTGATTCTGAGTCGCCGAGCGCACTGATAGCTTGTTTCTCGAAAATGTGGAGGTTTGATTGGGGAATATAAGAGTCTTGGTGGTTCCTCCTCTCGTCGAAGCCAAGTTCTTGCCAATGCTTGGCCACACTCCTTCTTGGGAAGCTCGCTCCGCCACCTCCCCAATCATACGACAGCCTCGGTCATATCGACCCCTCGAGATGACGAAAAGACAATCGATAATCTCATGATGGTGTGCGGCGAAGTTTCAATATTTTCCCTATCGTCTGGGTTTGGTTTGTTGACCCACCGCATTCTGGTTGGTCGTTGAGTCTTTTTGGGAGACTCCGAGTCGTCGATAGTTCCAACGGTCTTGACAGCGGGTATGGAAGGTCTTGGGTCTTGGGATTTCTTGGGGAGAAGGAACGCCAGGAGCCAGTGTCCATGACGAACATGAGCACGGTCGCGGACAACGCCACCTTTTGACGTGCGTTGCGGGGTGATTTTCATCGATGGGGCAAAAACTCACACGAGTACGATGGATTCGGTCTTCAGACCCTCAGAGGAGCAATTTGCTGCCATTGCCAACAGGAGCTTCTGGTGTGGCATGAAGACGTTCTCATAGAGATGCCATTATCAGCAAATACCTTATCGCCGGTCTGATTGTCTGACAGGAAGCCGCAATCTATCGGGTCAGGATGCCGCTCCTGGCAGCTGATTTGAGACTGGCCGACGGGCAAAGAAGTCCCCAAAGTACGTACCTGTGCCAACTGCATTTCGCCTGACCCCGCCGTCTCCCACTACGGGATAGCAAATGCACATCTCCCGTCACGCAACCCACACCCGGGTTTGCCTCTTTTACTGACCGAAAAGACACGCTGCGAGGCAACTGTATGGCTCTTGGCGCCCGCAGAATGCTTCCCAGGAAGCTCGGCTCTAGCCGCCAAGCGGCCACAGCAAACGCACGGAAGCAGACAAGAGGGGTCTGATGCCCCACCCCGGGAGCCACCCGCGATTCTTCGCCGGGCCATGATCCAGCGAATTCCAGAACCAAGACACCCGCGCGTCTTGGGGAGGCGAGCCAGCCCCATCGCAGCGCAGTGGTGGTGGTAGACGCCCACGTGTGTGCCGGGGCGGGCAGGAATCACTCTTCAGGATCTCACACGCTCATTGCATTTAAATACGGAAGGTGCGCCTCACGGTTGCTTCTTTCTTTTTGCATTCGACAGCCAACAACGGTCGAAGACAGTCGACGACAAACTCGGGGGCATTCGAGTTTTTCCAGCACCAATAAGGGAAAGGGAAAACGACAAACACCGACAAGATGCCTCTCCATCAGTTCGATTACATCTTTGCCATCGGCACAATCTTTGCCGGTCTGGATGCCTGGAACATTGGTAAGACCACAATGAGTTTGCGAATTAGAGCCCAGCGAAAGAATCGCATCTAACGGGCTGTGTGACAGGTGCCAACGATGTTGCCAACTCGTGGGCGACTTCGGTCGGTTCCCAGTCTGTGACCTACATGCAGGCCATGGTTCTCGGATCGATCATGGAGTTCTCTGGCGCCATGGGTGTCGGCGCGCGTGTTGCGGACACCATCCGAACCAAGATTGTCGACACTTCGCTGTTCCAGGAGACCCCGGCCATGCTCATGTTGGGAATGTGCTGCGCCGTCATCGCCTCGTCCATCTACCTCACCTTCGCTACTAAGATTGGTCTTCCCGTCTCCACGACCCACTCCATCATGGGGGGTGTCATTGGTATGGGTGTTGCGGCTGTGGGCGCCAACGGCGTCCAATGGGTTGGCTCCGGCACTGGAACCGGCGCCATCAACGGCGGTGTCGTCCAGGTGTTCCTTGCGTGGATTATCGCTCCCGGTCTGTCTGGCTGCTTCGGCGCCATCATCTTCCTGCTCACCAAGTACGGCGTCATGCTTCGCCAGGACCCCGTGTGGAAGGCTTTCTTCATGGTGCCCGTCTACTTCGGCCTCACTGCCTGCCTGCTCACCATGTTGCTCCTCTGGAAGGGCGGTAACTACACCATCAATCTGACCGAACCCCAGATCGCTGGTACTATCGTCGGTGTCGGTGCTGGCTGGGCTCTCCTGGTCGCCATCGTGCTGATGCCCTGGCTCTACCGCGTCGTCATCAAGGACGACTGGCAGCTCCGCTGGTGGCACATCCCCCTGGGCCCTCTCCTGCTCCGCCGCGGCGAGGTCCCCCCTGCTCCCGAGAACGTCCAGGCCATCAAGGACTACTACGCTGGCCACTTTACCAAGGAGGAGCTCGCTGCTCGTCGTGCTGCTGAAAGTGGCGATGTCGAGGTTGTCGGTGCCAATGGCGAGACTGAGGCTGCTGACGGCGAGAAGAAGGCTGTTGCTGGCTCTGATGCTTCCGTCGACGGCAACGGCAACGGCAACGGCCACGGCCACGGGCGCCAGTACCACGCTCCGATCAAGAAGATTGTTGGCCCCAAGCCCGAGGGCAAGTGGTACACCGGCCCTGTCCTCTTCTGGTACATCAAGTTTGCGCTCTTCCGCGGCGTCGACCAGGACGTCGTCAACCTGCAGAACAAGCGCGATGTGCTCTCTGGCGACGTCCAGGAGATCCACGCCCACGCCGCCCACTACAACAACAAGGCCGAGTACATGTACTCCTTCCTCCAGGTCATGACTGCCGCCACCGCCTCCTTCACCCATGGTGCCAACGACATCTCCAACGCCATCGGCCCCTACGCCACCATCTTCCAGATCTGGAACACCGGTATCCTGCCCGCCAAGGACAAGGCCGAGGTGCCCAACTGGATTCTAGCTTTCGGCGGTGTCTGCTTGGTCATCGGTCTCTGGACGTACGGCTACAACATCATGAAGAACTTGGGTAACCGCATCACCCTGCACTCGCCCTCGCGTGGTTTCTCCATGGAGTTGGGCTCTGTCATTACCGTTATCGCCGCCACTCGTCTGAGTAAGTCCACCTGATGGTACCAACCTCTGATATAATCACACATGCTAACGAGATGGAACAGAGCTCCCCGTCTCCACCACCCAGTGCATCACTGGCGCCACCGTCGGTGTCGGTCTCTGCTCCGGCACCTGGCGCACAATTAACTGGCGCATGGTCGCCTGGATCTACTTTGGCTGGTTCATCACCCTCCCCATGACCGGTATCATCTCTGGCTGCCTGATGGGTATCATTATCAACGCTCCTCGCTGGGGCTACCAGGGTTGAAATACTCTGAAAGTATTTCCCTCTCTGGTCAAAGGTTTACGGGTCAATGTTCACGGACAACGGTCATCATCATCATCAGGAGGTCAGAATACCAAGGTGGAAACTGGAAAGCATTTACTTTTTAATTACTACAGTATTTTTTTTCTTCTTTTCCAAATACCCACTAAACTACATTAAAGTTGACTATATAGATACAGTCATTACGAATTAGAACACTCATTTTTACTGAACACGATGCTGTGGAACTTTTGTGTGTGAAATTTTCTTGCCCTCTTAACTAACCCTTTACATAGATCTCTATTATTAATTGCTGTATAGATACTGTCTAGTAGGCCTTTGTACTATAGGTTTCTAATGCGAGTGGAACCTACGTAACATACTAACGTTACCCTTTCCCTCCCCGACCTTCCTTTTTAAATATTAATGACACTCTAGGAAGCTGGCGAGTGTTTAAGAAAAAAAATATGTACATTACTTTACGCAATAAGCCAATGCTCAGTGTTATTCATAGGTGCGACCATTCATCCTGTACGGTGTTTCTCTCACATTTGCCCTTTTTCCTTTACTCTGGGTTCAAGTCGTTCATTTTAGTTACTCGGCCCAAGGTTTTACATACCTTCCTCTTAACAAGAGAGCTTTATTTGTGGATACTCTTCTTTGATGGATCCAAAGCGATAGATTATACAGGTCGTTCCTAAATCTTCATGAAGTGCGTGGTGGTGACTGTGTTCCTGTATCGGATGGCAATGTTTAAGGTCCAGGTAATTACTAGTAGTGTTCGAGAGTGTTCCATCTACATCTCCACTCGCCCTGTGTTACTGCACTATACCGCCGAAACACCGAGTTGACACTCAGTTCGGCACTGCTGGTCTTATCGATGCAACGGGTATCCACCCATGCATAGGTACGGAATGCCTCGTTCTCTTGCCAGCCGACACGTCTCTCGGATCTTCGCATTTCGTTCAAGCAACCACAACGAATCTTAAAAAGGCAGGTACCTGTTAGCTACAATGCGTTGGGCAATACATGTTATGGCATTTGGGTTTCGGCGAACTGCGTGTGCTGATTAATGTTTTGCAGGCAGGCACGGCGGGCGTTCAGTGATTGGGTCGGAGTGGTCTGTGCACCATCCACCTGAATCACGTCGCGAATGGGCCAGCCATTTCACATATCTTGTCACGAGAACTGCACAAGGTCTCTCTGGGAGTCGGCATTTGGTTGGGTCTGTATTTGGGAAATTTGTTCGGTTCCACAAAAATAACCGAATAATGAGAGACTTCGCAGTGCGTCATCACCCTCTACCGGCAAGAGTCCGAATCCGGAATCACCCACCGCATCCGCGCCGCCCAACAGCCGCGGCGAAAAAGCTAAACCCCAACCAGCGCAGTGAGGACCCACCACGGCGACCCCAATAGGTGGGACCCCGCGTTCCGTCACCAACGTAAGCGCCGGGGCAGGGTCGGGTGTGTGTCCCGGTCGCTGCACCCGATGTTAGCCCCGGGTCGGTAGTTGATTGTTGTTGTTGTTGGTAAATTTCCGAAGCTGTTGGAACTGTCTCAACTGCTTATTCTTCTTGCTAATTACCACTGCAGCTAATTCTCCTCCAACCTTGAGTCCTTTTCATCCTAACGTCTCAGATAATATCATATATGAGTTTCTGGCAAGCATGATGATGGACATCGCTCAATCGCCATTCATCTTCTCCGTCGACTCGTCATCATCCACCCCTCCACAAAACGCTGTAATAAAGAAGGCGATGGAGAAGACATCAATTTCCTTGTCCATAATAGACGACGAAGAGAATGTCCCTGCACCTCCTCGTCCCTTCTCACAGCCACTCGCAACGGACCTGAGCGATGCCAATATTAAGCGACCAATCCACGGCATAAAATGGCTCCTCGTCTGCTTCTCCCTCTACGTCTCCTCCTTCCTCTACGGCCTCGACACGACCATCGCAGCCGACGTCCAGGGTCCGATCGTTTCTCAGCTGGGGCACGTCGATAAGCTGTCCTGGATCGGCTCCGGGTTCCCGCTGGGCTCCATCGCCATTATCCTCTTTGTCGGGAACCTCTATGGGAATTTTAACAATAAATGGATCTACATCCGCAGCATGCTTCTGTTCGAGGTCGGGTCCGTGCTATGCGGAGCTGCGCCGACAATGGACGCTCTCATCGCGGGACGGGTTCTTGCAGGGTCTGGCGGGAGTGGTGTCTATCTCGGGTGCCTGAATTATTTCACCTTTTTGACAACCCCGCACGAACGAGGACTGTATATCAGTTTGTGTGGCTTCTTTTGGGGCATCGGTGCCGTCTTAGGTCCGGTAGTAGGGGGGGCTTTTACGGTCACGTCAGCGAGCGGTGGCGGGGGGTGGCGGTCGGCATTCTACGTGAATCTGATTATAGGGGCGCTGGCTGCCCCTGTTTATCTGTTTTACCTACCGTCCATGGATCCGAACAAAGGAAAGGGGGTGAGGGAGAGGTTGAGGGGTGTGGATTTTCTAGGACTGGTGTTGATCGGGGTTGCGTGGGTGACGTACAGCGTTGGGTTCGCTATGGCGGGGATAAACCCGGACTGGCCTTGGGACGGCGCAAAGACCATTGCGGTTTTGCTGGTGTTTGGAGTGGTTTTGGTTGCGGCTGTTATGCAGCAGTATTTCACCGTATGGACGACACCAGAAAGAAGGGCGTTTCCGGGTCGTCTACTGAGGAGCGGAACGCAGGTGCTGTTGTACGTGGTAACGAGCTGTGCCACGAGTAGCTTGTTCGTGGTGCTGTTCTACATCCCCATCTACTTCCAGTTCGTTCACAGCGACACGGCTATACAAGCGGCGGTGAGGTTGTTGCCGTTTGTGGTGATTACGGTAGTCACGAACATTGGATGTGGCCACCTTTTGTCCAAGACCAACATCCCATATATGGGCATCTACCTACTTGCAGGGGTGCTCATTACAATTGGAGGGAGTTTATTGACGGTATATATAGAACACGAGGAGGTTAGTGAAGGAATGATATACGGGTTCACGATTATCACGGCAGTTGGGACAGGGTTGACGCTGCAGACGGGCTACGCAGTCGCTACACTCTCGGTCCCGAAAGGATTAGAGGGACATGCTATCAACCTACAAAATGTCAGCCAGGTGGGCGGGACTGTCATTTGTGCAGTTATTGCCGGGCAGACTTTTCAGAGTGTTGCAGTCTCTAGACTAACTGCCGTCCTGGCGGGACAAGGGTTTAGTAGAGCGGATATTTCGGGTGCCGTAGCAGGTGCGCAGAGCAAACTATTCGAGCAGCTCACACCTGGCTTGAGAGAGGCTGCAACAGGGGCGATCATGCAGGCTATGCAAAAGACGTTTGTGCTGGTCATTGTAGCTGGCGCTGTCATGGTTGCAGCGGCTGTTTTTATGAAGCGGGAGAGGCTGTTCAAGAAAGAGATAACGTTAACTGCTTAGCTCCAGCAATTATAGGGCAAATACGAAGAGCAAAAAACAATCGTATGTTTGACCAACGACGCAGGCCTGATTCGAACAGACGCTCCCGAAGGAACAAGATTTCTAGTCTTGCGCATTAGACCACTCTGCCACTGCGCCTTTTGATTGGTTGATTTCGACACTCGCTCTTCTCTCCCTAGTATGCCGGAACGCAGACACATGTTTGCAACATCGCGACCCGTTGCTGATCGAGTGAGAGCGCGTTGGATGCTTGGGGATTAGCTCTGTGTCTGCTCAAAAACCGAGAAGGAAGGCGCGAAAAAGATGAACACAACCTCTTGCAGAGGCGCTGTCAGTTTATGCATGAAATGGGACAGTGTCTCGGGTATGCCTGACGATTAACACAACGGAAACCCGTCCCCCGCATTCCACCGGCAGATTGCCGAGCGCCATGCAGCTAACCTAGATCGTGGGACGTCCCATCGCTGACGACGACTTGCGCAGTCCACCAATTGAACCACACGATGGCAAGCATCCGTTAGCAAATCCGCAATATTCCTGGTTTGGAAAAAAAAAATTTGTTTCATCTTCCGTCGTTTACATGGTCGATAGACTGTCGGTATCCAGCTGTCTGTCCAGACATATTATTTATACCAAAGATGCGCCATGGGAGATCCAACTAGTCTACATATACTAACAACCCCTTGCACTTGAATGCCGCCTGCGCCATGCATGTGCCGTCTATATAAATCGAATAAGCCGTCTCGAACCCTTCCGTTGGAGGACTACCTACCCAACGCCGCATGCGCCGCCCACTAAGCATCCAATGCCGACCCGAAACGCCTAAATGGGCCAGCTCTGTGCTGTGTCCCGACCAATGAAACTCCCCGCAAATCCGATAAAGGCAATTCCCAAGCATCCCGCGCCCAACGTACCCAATTTGAAGAGGCCTAGGGTGCCAGACCCTACACCATGAACGGTAGTGTAAGACGCCTCCCCACGTTCTCGGCAGGTCTTGCGTCCCGATCTCAGCTCCTGACCTTAGGCCACAGCGCCTCGTCGCAGTCGCCCTGTTTCGCAATCCACTTGTTTATCTTTTCGATGTCCCAGCCGCTCGTCATACGGTCCTTCTCCCGGTCTGCTTTCTTGACCGGCTTGCCCAGGCGGAACGAGTCGCTAATGCTGCAGATGCCGTCGCGGTATTTCCACTGGAAGCACTCATTGTCGCTCAAGCTCTTGCACGCCTTGCCGCAGTCCTCAAACGACAGGTGCGCCTTCTTCTCGAACTCGTTGTATTCCTTCGCGTTCTTCATTTTATCCAGCTGCCAGTCTTCCCATTCCCGATTCTCATCTTCGGTGTCTAGGTATAGCTTGTTGTCGCTAAGGTTGTCCCAATCCTCGCGGGCCTCTTGCAGGTTCGGGGCCAGATACTCGTCGTAAATATCTCTGAGCAACAAGGGCCATGCTTCAGAGATGTTTTGCCTGTCGTTGTACCACTTGCGCTCGAATTCCCAAAACGAACTGATCTCTTCGCTGTTCATGTGATGCATCGTCACGATGGGATGGCACCAGTGGGAGGGGCCGAATGGAAAAGTCGAGGGCTTCTCGCCGTTTATTGTCGGCCACTACAATTTACACACCATTACATCAGCACGCCAATTCACGGGAGGACCCGGGGTGTCCCCGGGTATATTTGGTATGGAAACATGGGAGCAGCCGAGCGTTGCGCAATATGGAAACCGGATAATGTCACGAAAAAAAAGGGGGGGTTGTTTAATTACCATCTGCTGCACCACCAACCCAGTGGCGTCCTTGAGCGCCAGCGCAAAGACCAAATCCCCGCAGCACTCATTCCTCGTTCGCGCGTCGTACCTGTTTGCGATGCCCGGGTTCTGTCCGACGGACGGCTTCATGGCCGCCTGGCTGAGGATATACCCCGACCCGCCGTGGCCGAAGCCGAAGTTGTTGATCAGGGTGAGACTTCCCAGGTAGTGCTTCTTTTTCGGGTTCAGCTGCCCCAGCCATTCCACCATGTTGGGCCACAAGACATACGTGTCGGCGTCCACGAAGACGTACCAGTCGTAGTTGGGCCGCAAAGCGTACACCTTCTCGGCGATGTGCACGTTCTTGTACTTGTCTAGGTCCCACCCCTCTCTGGCGGGGTCGCCTAGCTTGTTGCAGTTGTCCTGGTCAACCAGACACCACTGTTGGCGGCGGTACAGGTCGAAATCCGGGTTCTTGTCCTTCACCTCGGGCAGAACGGTTTCCAGGCTGTCGTGGATGTGGTACCCCGCAATATGCTGGTCCATGTCGCCAAAGATGAAGAACTCGGGAAGGCATTTTAGGACGGTCATGAGCTGCGTGGGCACACGGTTGAAGGACTCTGATGCGCCGGTCTTCATCACCAAGAGAATTTTGCTGGTGTCTGGGAAGTTGTCGCAAACCGGGTCCTTCATTGGGCGCGGGGGAAAGTCTGGGTTGTGGTCGTCAACAATGGCGGAGCTGTGATGATGAGGTGGTGGGATATCGACTTCCAGAGTCTCCTCGCCGAGGGTACCTTGTGGCGCATGGTGGCTGCTCTTGTGGCCATCGTCCCGGTGATAGTACGCCGCTTCGAAGTCGGACCAGCTCCCCAACCGTTTAGACGTTACGAGCAGGACCAGCAAGCTTATCGCGGCGAAGCTAATAACGGTGAGGGTCTTCCGCGACGCCATCTTGACTAACGTCCTGCCCGGGTTGGCTGTTCTAATCATTGGACGGAAGTCGGGTGCGACGATAGCGGCAATGTCGGCATTTCCCCGTTTGTTGGTATGGCAGGCAACTAACCCCCCCGGAAAACAATAGGAGACTAAGGAATAAAACAGCTGAGGGACTGGACGAAAGAAAGGGCTAAAAGAGCGAAGTAGGGAATGAATTGATAAGACATGATATGGTCCTGGTGGGCCGACAGGCAGGTGGTGGTAAATGATGAGGTGGATATACGAGCTGTACTGACTGAGCAGCGCACCGGATTGAAGCAGTAAATCCCCGGAGCCACCCACCCATCAAAATGAACTGGCCGCCAGCTGGACCCTCACTAAAGGCGGCGGTGTCACACGTACAAGAAAGCTTAAAACTCAATGCTGACAGACCACTGCCCGACAAGGAAGGAGGGACAACGTTAGCGTGCACAGGGAAAACCAATGCGATTGCAAGCAAACCCAGCGCCCAGGAACCGGCCTTGCTGAGAACATTCCAGGCGACTGGATCACCTTTGTTAAGGATTGGGATTATAAGTGAGGGGCATTTTGAGTCGACTTCTCATTTGAACAACTCGCTACAGTCCCGTGTCTTACCTCGAGATCTGGTGGCACTTGCCCATCATCGATGTGGCACCGACGCGGTGTCAGGTAAATTTTGTGTATCTGAACGCAGTGGGGTGCAGATCTGGTGGTGTGTGTTACCCACGTTTTCCACTGCAGAAAACCCATTGGATCTGCTGGTCTGATATGAGAAGCAGGGCGGAAAGGGCAATTGTTGTTGACTCCGACGGATTGTTCACGTTTTTTTGTTCTCTCGGAGCGGTCGGAGTCGATGACGCTAAACAATGCCAACGGGGTTTGGCTTTGATGCAAGGGTAGCCGTTGCCAAGCCATCAGACTGGACCCAACAAACGGGGGTCATGTTGGTTCAGATGGAAAGGGAGAGATTGTGTCACTGCGACGGCCGACGTTATTAACTTTGATAGATTTTTGGCACAAAAGAGAGCATTGTGCCCCTGAGCAGCTGGGTCTTCCCGTCGGTTATCCGCTTCAAAATTTCGTGCTTCCTGAGATCAGTGGACAATGATAGACAGGGGTAACCAATGGTGTAACACCATTGGTGCATTGGTGTTACACGCAATGCCGACATCCGAACGTTAGAGCGATCAGATAGCTCCGTAGGGAAACCGCGTCCGCGATTGCACGTGCATCACGCCGTCCCACGCCTAAAAAAGCTTGAGGTATTTTTGGCTTTCCAGTGATTTTGCGATAGTATTGCCACAGTTCGAAAAAGCTCAACACACAGTACTGCGTATAAGGTGGGGAAGATGCTGATCTCATGTATAGCTGCATAAGCTCGTGTTTCATGTTTCACACTCATGCTCGTCATCGAGTTTACTTCGCCGGCGGAAAGTTATGCGTCCCCAACATCCAATCAGGTGATTGTTTCTTCATTTTCCTTTTCCAGAATGCCCCGCAGCCACCCACTCCAATGGCACGCCAGTGGATGCCAGTGGATGCTATGTGCAAGGAATTTTCGGCTGCTGCAGCTGCCGCAAGTGGTCGGAATCCCTTTGGCTGTGAACAACGCCTTTTTAAGCGAGGGATCCACAGTACAACCAGTCTACCTTACAGGCCCCCTGGCCAGTGGCTTTTTTAGCCCTGCAACGAATTAAACACGTCTCGCGAGAATGCCACGCCCACGCGTTACTGCAGCCAAAATGAAGGTAACTACATTCCAACTCGACTGCGTGAACTAATCTGACATCACAGTATAGTTCAGCAAAGTCACTAGAAGTCACTGGCGATACTATCGTCAATATGGAACCGTTTGGCCAACTACTGCCCTCAGTAGAAGACCTTTTGGCCCACCCGTTAAATGGCCCGAAAAATGGCCCACCTAGTTAGTCTCAGGATCTCAGACCACATGTTGCGCGGGAATTCAGAATGTACCCTTTGTACCCATTTAGCCCCACACCTTCCCGCACCCCAACCAACCAATCAAAGGCCATTCTGAATTCCCGCGACATGTGGTCTGAGGCACTTTGGGCGTTTTCAGCCTCTGACCTCACATACTATTTACCTTTTTACCTTAATATTGTACCAATTGGTATAATACACTATATATATAGTAGTATGGTTGGAATCGCCTTTTTCTAACGATTCCAGCCATATTATCCACGTATTGGTGGCTTGTAAGATGGCTGAGAAAAAGCGGTATGAAGAAGTTACCTTACCCACTACACCCACCTACTTACACGTATACTACCATAACCACTGCTTAGGCCCGGGATGCACTTATATAGCTAGAAAGCCTTGCTTTAAGGCTTCATACTGTATATATATTTTACTGGTTTCTTATAAGATGGCCGAGAAAAAGTAGAGTAAAGAAGTATATTCACCCCTTCTTATTCATAACTTATTAACTATATATCCTATTTACTAGCCGACAACTGTTTGAAAAAGCCCTCTTTAAAGCTATACTCCTTATAAAATTTGATCTTATTATAAGTGTTAGCTATAAAATGGCCATGGGTGATTCTTTAGAATAGATAGTGGCAGACTAAAATGGCTCCTACAAGTTTAAAACTCGACGAAAAAGAACGTTATTTAAATTCTAAAAAAAGGGTAATAAAGCTAGATCATTTCTAAAACTCAGACAAATAGTGGAAGGCTATAATAATACTAATTGGTGCAGATATTATAGAGTGTTTAAGGTGATATAGCGATTTTTGTTGCGTCAGTGGCTAAAAACGACCAATCTGCCACAGACTAAATTCTAAGGGAAATTTTTAGCGTCTCCACAGTACATGGGCACTAGCCAAGTTCCAAGCGCTCCGCCACATCGCGGGCGCTGCGCCATATAGCGGTGCGCGCAGCGTACACGCACGTGCACTGCATGCACGCAGTGCACGCAACAACACAGACACACCCTTAGAATCTTAGTCTGTGATCTAGAGACTATCTATCACTTAGTATGTTTCACTAATACTGTTAGAATATAGTCACTAACTTCTCAGATCCATTTCATTTAGATCCATTACACTAAGAAGCTAATACTTTAATTAACTATAAACCTACCTACTTACGCGTCGGACCCAATATCCCACCGTTCAACCTAATTAAAAGGTCTTTTTTTACCTACTAAATACTATATACACCATTATTAATATTATAAGCCTTTTAACAGTTCTTTTCCTTTGAAATAATAATGTAATAGGCCGAATGGACCAATTAAAGGGAGATTTTAACCGGCTTAAACCTTTACAGCTATATAATGCGTTAAACTACTATAACTATCATAGAAATCTATATCTTCTTAACTATAATACTGTATATAGGTTTACATGTTAAATTTACTTTTAAGTTATATTAAGAAACTAAAGTTAAGTACCTTTACTACGTTATTAAAGACTAAATACCTCTTAATAAGTTTAAAAGTTTAATAAGGTAGTTTTATATATAGGACCTTATTAAACTAGGTCTTAAAATTTAAGATAGAGTCGATAATTTTAATACGTATATTTAAAAGGTCTTAATATCAATATAGTCACCATTATAAAATATCGCTATTAATGAGAAGATGGTTAAATACATTAAAAGAAGTAAGGTTATAGTAATAATAAAGAGCAAACCTACGCCGCGAGGTGTAAAAGTTTAGGTTTACGTAGTAACGAGGTATTTTTACCACTAGCTTTTTCACGATAATTCTCGCCCATCTGGTTATAAAGTTATTAAATTATTACTATAAGTAAGTATTTTTACTATATTAAAATAGTTAATTAACTAATAACTCTGCTTTTATAAAATGATTTAAGCTTAATATAAGCTTTATGTCAGAAAGTACGGGGCAAGACCGGAGTTTCCAACATGAGCACGGAGGTTCCGGGTACGCAAGACCCACCGAAGGATCCACCAGGAAGCAAA
>MU854080.1:0-21028 GCA_033297225.1 Diplogelasinospora grovesii | reverse complement strand
CGAACAGCATTACAGGCATCTACCGACTCCTAGCGTCGCTAGAAGTTGTCGGGAAATGGGTAACAGGCCAGTTTCAGGATTGGTTCATTGCTAATGTACTAGGAGGGATACCTTTTAAGTCGACATGACTTCCTAAGAACATTATCATCCATGGTTTCTTGTGATTATCAATCAGCCGTTGCATTATCATAGGATCTGGCTAAGAGTGGTAGCGAGTAACCCTAGGTTGTACCTGTGTGGTTACAAGCGGCAGACGTGGCTGTCATGGTAGCGCTTGAGGAGCATTCTTCCGACAAGCCGTTGCATCTAGTACATCTATGCGAGACGCGTTTTCGTGATGTCCTTCCCGTTTCTCGATTGAAGTATCGTTGTGCGCTACCTTGATCTGACATGGTACATACTTCCGTTACGTGATGAATGTATATGCCTTAACGCATCGCTTCCTCTGGCTCTAGCTCATCGCCTGCAGCAACGCCCGACATCACATCCAGCTTATGAGACGGGACAAGCCTTTCATCTCCCCTCCCCCCCGGCTCTCCCAAAGGAGTGAATAAGTCCTTAACTTGGGAAGATAAGTTTGGGTTCTTTGACGGGTTAACCATGGAACTCGCGCTGCAAGTGCGTTACTGCACGAACCTGAAGGAGAGGCAGTCGGATCTCGCACCCTTTCAATTGCCTAACATCGCCTTTGTTGAAGCCGGCGTGTTCCCAGATCGCGGATTAAGCAGCCGGCGTCGATGTCCTCCGGGCACAAGTGCTCGCTCGGATGCCGTCTCTCTTTTGTGGACCAACGGGTCAAGATGTCAGCAAAGGTACCGCCGCTCGGCAACTCCAGCCTTCACTACCGCACCTGCATGACCCAGCGGCTATTTAGTTTGTGGGTATATTTCGCCCACCGGTCGTTCGGCGTCTCGGCGACATTTGATACTCCTTAGTCCTCTGGTCGTCTATCCCTTGGCAGATTGGCGCAACTCACGCTGCGCGTCTGCCTATGATCTAAAATGATAGCCGACAACATGTTAGCATCGTGGGAAAGATGTTGTGATGCTAGGATGGTCGAAGCGATGGTGATGACAGTCCAGCGTGAAAAAAGGGCTTTAACCAGGCGGTTTCCAGACCTTTTTCCAATCCCTGAGCTTCGTTCTCTCGTCCCTGCAGATAGTAGGGTGACGTCAATACACCCTTTCTTCTCCTCCCCTTGGTCCTCTCCGCCCGCAAAGCCCCCTCTTGCGACCGCGCCCTCAATCTGCTCAGCAGGAGGTAGTCGTTGCTGACCTTGATGGGATTTTTAAGGGGTCTGGGACCTAAGGATACGGTTACGTAGGGTAGTTAGCGCTCAGTTATCCAGCTGACAAACAAGGTACGTATCTGGTTGTGGGTGCGGCAGAAAGGTACGTACCTCTCGCGGCAGAAAAGGTACGTACCTAAATGGCAGAAAAGGTACGTACCTCTCGCGGCAGAAAAAGGTACGTACCTAAATGGCAGAAAGGTACGTACCGAAATGGCAGAAAAAGTACGTACCTCTCGCGGCAGAAAAAAGGTACGTACCTAAATGGCAGAAAAAAGGTACGTACCTAAATGGCAGAAAAAAGGTACGTACCTTTCCTGCCATTTTACGTACCTAAAGTGGCAGAAAGGGCACGTAAACTTATGGTAGAAAAGGTATGTACGGTAGAAAAAGGTTTTCGCGACAGAAGTATATACAGATTGCCGCGCTTCAGCTCCAGCCCGACCGAAGGTTAGCGTTGAGATCAGAGTCATTGGCAACGATGGCGGCGAAACGCTCAGCATTCTTTCGGGCATTATTAGCCGGCTGGATCGCAATGCGCCCGAATATAAAGACTTTAACACTTGCTGTTTAGCAGTCCCGTTATCAACATCGATGGATACGCTGTCGCGCTCTAGCCTGGTGGCAGAGTGGACGGTGCTTCAACTGACTTCTTCCTGCTACTTGACCGGCCGCCTTGATTAAGGTAAACGGCGAGCTTCTTACGCAATTTATCCTCACATCCTGGATTCTAACGTCGGTAACACTATTAAGCTAATGCTCTTCCGGGGTGGTAAGAAAGCCGAGGTAGAGATTAACGTTAACGACCTACATGATATCACGCCTGACCGCTTCCTCTCTGTCGCTGACGGCATTCTCCACGACATCTCGTATCAGCAAGCCCCGGCTGTACGGCGTTGCCTGCTAAGATGTAAGTGTATATATCTGCGAGTTCGGGAATTCTTAAGATTTCAGTAGTAGTGTCGCATTATTAAGCGGAATCTACCGTCTAATGTCAGATCCATATGCAACTTAATAAGCTCCAGTCGCCTCGGTGCCTGCGCATTATATATTAGTAAGCAATCGCTAACTAAGACATTAATATCTATCCTCTCTTTCTAATCAGACGGGACAGCAACATCAGCTTATAGGTAATATGGCGTAGAGCCCACGGGTAAAATAGCGACCATAGCACGCTCAGTAACCTACGGAAGTTAAAAGAGGACACTAATAACTTGCACATCAGATACAGTAATAAGTCCCTATACTTCCGTCAGCGAGTTTTACGACTTCCTCGTTACGCCTCTCAAGCAATGCCGACGACCTGAATGGGCGTCGAAGCATCGTAGCCAGTTGCCCGATACATATGATTTACGGTTTGTACATACAGACCTCTAGTGGGAGAATATACTGGTGGACCTTGCGAATGGCATTCTCGACTGGGAGATAGCGGGGTTCTGGCTAGCATGGTGGGAGTACAGAAAGGCATTATTTGGCTCCCGGAGTCAACTATGGTGGATTGGGTCGTTGAAGTAAAGTATCGGAGCGAGATAGGAACTGACATGGAATTAGAAATGTTCTACATTACATTCCTATGCTGGGTTCTACTAATAAAACATGTATCCGAATCAAAGAGCGAGCATAAACTAAGAAGAGAACTGTTCAGTTTGGTTGTGGGTCGTTTAGAGCATTTATGATTCCCAGCAAGCATGCCTTGAGAAAGGGAACATCGCAGACTAGCTTCACGCGTTTACCGCAGATTATATTTTACTAAAATTTTAAGCTATTGACGGCGATATGTTGACGAGCATGAGCGTTAAGAGGCGGTATAGTTTCCGTGCAGCTGCTTACTGTATATTACTGCTACCAATCCGAGAGCTCTTAATATATACTAGTACTGGGACGCTCCGAATAGTGAGCTGTGACCGTTAAGACAATAATTGTGACGCCCGTCCTAACTACAGCAGCGGCTCTCCCTCCCACCTGACGCATCGTTTCCCATATCTTCTTTATTCTTCTCCTCATGCTTCCATATCTTCGCTCCCGGGTTCCTTGGGTATTTGGAAGTTGCTCGTCGTCTTCTAATACACCCAGATGGCGAACATATGATGTGTTGGAGTGATAGGATGGAGGTCCCCCCGTATATGGGGGGAGCGTTTCAATCGTGTACGCAGATCCGGGGCGTGCATCGTTCGTGGCAAACTGGTAAGCGGCATATCGGGTCGGGCTGTTCTCTTAAGTTGTACTCCAAGCGGAGACGGTT
This sequence comes from Diplogelasinospora grovesii, assembly GCA_033297225.1. NCBI lineage: Eukaryota > Fungi > Ascomycota > Sordariomycetes > Sordariales > Diplogelasinosporaceae > Diplogelasinospora > Diplogelasinospora grovesii. The sequence goes on along the minus strand of MU854080.1, from coordinate 17,498 downwards.
TCTGCCTGGGTATCAATACTCAAGCTAAGGCTCGGAGGCTGCGATAGGCGTCGGCTTCTAGGCTCTTCATTGCAGTCAGCTCCCCCTCCCATACGGCCTGAGTTGTAAGTGTACTCACCCTCTGCAAAGAGGTAATCAGAAAAGCCGTCTTGAACGGCACTAGCCTCTATGTCCGGAAGCTGGCCTCCAGGCCTGGCTGCGGTAGCTGGACTATTGTTTGCGACCAAGAGAGACATTTCGTCTTTCCTTCGAAGACCAGCGGATGTGTGGTGCGCCGTGGATACAGGGAAAAGAAACAGCATCGAAGATTAAAGGGTGTCTAGCTTTATATATCCTAGCTGCTCTTCTGTACTCCTTATAGATTATCGAGCAGAATGGTTCCGGAGACCGAACCGGGCAAATGCCTTATTGGGACCGGGATCTGAAATCATGTTTTAACGCCTGCAGTCTCATCTTGACCTCCCTAACCTTGCTTCTTGTCGGAAGGCACCACCGCCCTATTGGTCAGTACGGCGGCCTCACGCCTGGGTTAACCCCGCCCACACTTAGCTCAGAATAGCTTCATAGATTCCTTCCACGAATCAATAATCTTCACTTCTGCACTTCTAACACTTGTACTAGGAGTTGTCAGCTTCAGGTTCAGCTAGGCAGAATTAAACTCTTGCCATCGGAGGAAGTAGTAAATAGGGAGAGGTATAGGTAGACATTAGCGGCTATACATTTGAATCGGGTAAAGGAGAGAGATAGAGCAGAGCACGCTAGTAGAAGACTTGATAGGATGGCAGCTTGGATGAGCGGCCCAGCGTAGAACGAGGACAGGATCGTCAGGATAGGGGCAGCTGGTAGATTGGATAGCGTTGCACCGGATAGTCCTTAGTTAGCCCCGATCTCAGCGGGCCCAATTGAAGAAGATTGAGATTGCTGGCTGAGCTTGCCCTGCCACCTTAATCCGCCCGGCTTTGACCAACGTCTATACTGCCGTCCGCCACCTGCAAAGCGGCGGTGAGCCGGCGGTACGTATTACACGTGCCTCGTGAACCAGGACAGAAATGGATATGGAATGACGGTTGTTTCAAACTTTTCCTGAGCCAGGACTATAGAATATGCAGGGACACCCAGTTCAACTATTCGGGGTAGATAGACTAAAGTAGTTAATAGATTGGCAGTTTGGGAATGTGATGGACCGAACGGGCCATGCTTAACGTCTGGTGACGTGTTTGTAATGGAAGGATGATGGCTCTACACGCACGAATGCATGAATGGGCACCCTGTCTAAGTCCGTCTTAAGGCTTGGTCTCCGGACTCAGCGAAGTGGGATGAGGCACAAAGGCACCGCGGTACATTTCCGTACAGAAGCGGACCTCATGACCCGCGCCGCCCGCCAGCCGGGATCCAGGTCCATTGCTATCATCGCGAGTTGGCGATCCCCGCATCCCTCCAGGCGCTATAGAGTTCAACACACATGACAGCTACGATAGGATCACAACATCCACCCACCCTTCTAAACTCAACTGCACGGCCAGCAGACCCTGCCTTCCACAGGCCTGGCCGCCAACTAGGCCCGACACCTCTGGATCTTAATATCGACCAATGATCTAGATCAGACTTACGACGTTGGAGGGTTTGTAACCGCGGAATGTCCGAAGAGGCCCCTTCCAGTCTGCCTTGCCACTGCCCATTCAAGTCTCCTACCGGATATGCATCATAAGGGAGGTTCGTAAGTCTAATTGGGCAGGGACAGGCGGATTCTCGAGCTGGTGTGTTTTACATCCCCATCGTATCGACTGACGGATTGCTTAGTGACGGCTCAGGTATGCTCAGTCTCGCTTAGTTATGGCTCAGGTCCGCTCAGGCTTTGCTCGGTCTAGCTTATTAGTCTTCGCTCAGATTTAATTCCCAAGACGGGAAATTGCCGATAGACTTGTTGGGGTGGATATTGGTCAATGTCCATATCCAGTTTCCTGAACAGGTTAATATAATGCCACTGTTTCGTCGAGCTGAGGGAATAAAGGATTTATACCAGCGTGATCAGGCAGTCTTCCCAGCTAAATGCTCGGCGCAGCTTAGCCCAGATGTGCTTAACATTATTAGCTTTGGGCTGTAGGGAATAAAAGCCGATTAAGCAGTCTTACGTGTTATTTAGAACAGGAAAGAAATGGCCGATAAATAATTAATCCGCCGAGTGTCTTATTCCTATAAGTCGCATGCATTTTGGACGTGACTATTCCTACTCGAACGTTATGTCTATGCCTCATGCGAGAAAGTCAGAGCCTAGGCAGATCCAATCAATCTATATTGTATTAAGATCCCTGGAGAAGAAGATAAAGCTCCAGTCTTCTTTTAGGACGACAACACAGATAGCAAGCTTAACTCGCTATAGGCCATACGTCCATTCTTTTAACCTATCAGCGATAACCTTTAGATTAACCAATCCGTCCTTAAGCCACTATCGAAATGTCGAGAATGAGATACTAAAGGGCGACCCTCGGCGATACTAGCGTGGTTTAAGACGGTCTCCTCGGCTAAGGAAACGTATCGAGAGGGTAAAAGGAGGGGGATATACGTGTATAGATGAAAGGTCTACGAACTTCCGTTACTCCTTATATAGTAAAAGGAGGTGGATATACGTATATAGTTAAAAGGTCTGCGAGAGCCACGAGCAGCTGCGAGGAAGGCGTTACGTTCACGGACCAGAATAATTATATCTCGCTGGTTAAAAGGAATAGATAAAAGCTAATAAAGATCGTTAGTATTACTCTCACCTCGCTCTTTATAATATTCGTGAAGCATATATCGTGTAAGCACTTAACTAAGACTTACTCTTATACTAGGTTCGGTCGAAAACTCGAGCAATTAGGTCTGCTTAGAGATTAACTTAAACCTTAAGATAGATAGGTTTGCCTTTTAAAAAAACTTTTCTTAAGACTTTTTTTCAGATCGTTTAGTGCTCTAGCTTAACAATACATAGAGTGAATAATAGTATATTGTTGGTGAAGAAGGTACCGTTGCCGGAGATGAAGCAGTTGCTGGCGATTATGGTCTTGCGGGGAACGAAGCAGTTTCTAAAGATCATGTCTTTGCTGGAGATGATGCGATCGCTGGATATGATAATCTTGCTGCAAGTCAAGTCTGTGTAGGTCGCGATATTCCCAAGCCTTTTCCGTATTCCAATGGCGGCGTAGGTCAGGAACATGGAAAAGGAAGCTGTCCGTGGCTCTGGAGTCACTAATCGTGGTAAGTGAGAGGAGATGAGCAGGAGTGCCGTCGGCTGGTATCCTGACACCAGTAACAGTGACAGGAGGAGGACTTGGCGATGGCTCTTCTCTCCAGCCAAGGAAGGGCCAGATTGAAGCGAGCATTGTGAAAGTCGGGGTAGGATAGCGAGATAGATGGCGAGCGTCGAGATGGACGGGGAGCGTCTCGAAAGATGGGCGACCGCTGAAGCAAATCCAAGTTAGCGCTAAGTTACTTGTACTGTTGGCCGGACATACAAACTGTGAAGGGGAGCATACGTAGGCGAGAAAAGAGCCTTGAGACTCGAAGCTCCGTGACTCGGAGTTCTTTCGGTTCTGTCAGTCCAGATCGCTCCACACACGCCTTGGTGGACCCCCGGTATATACGTACACCAATCACGAACGAGATTAGTCAGATCACACGAGGTGAAATACTGATTCTACCAATCAGCGAGTTCCTCTTACAGTAACGATAAAATGTGGGTTAAGCTGACTCATACATTTATAGCATCTGACACTGTATTACTACACGAAAGCTGACTGTATAGCACAGACGATGGGTTGCATGCTTTCAACTCCCAGTGTGGTTCGTCTCGGGTTATTCCACCTTTAATGACTATAGGGTAACTGGCGAGCCTCTTTCCTCCAGAGTCACTGCTAACTCCGATACGGGGTACCTCACATCGTTGGTCTTGACTCTAAAAGTAGAAGTCGTCTAGCAGGGAGCCGAAAATAAGGGCCAAGAGAAGCAGGGGATCAGAAAACCACCCCCATCAATGTGCCTCCACGGCGGATAAACTGCATCAACGCCATTGCAAGACAATATGGAACAGAGTTCCTTAATTGATACATAGGAGAGTGAGCGAAGCTCGCAGTGTATATACAGGATATGTGTAACACAGGCCACTGATTTTAGGCCTAACAGCGGAAGTACACTATCCAGCGGAAACCGACAGCACGCAGAGCACCCGTATACGTGTCCGTCCCAGCCTGGGTTGTGGGCTGCTAGCAAATCCATCTACGTATGGAACGCGCCGCAGCGCCAATCACTGCTGAGCTGGTGCAATGCAGGTTTGGTTTTGAGAAATGCGAAAAGGTGCAGTCTGAGTGCAGGTTTTGGGAAAAGCGAAGGGTTGCAGTCTGAGTGCAGGTTTTAGAAAATGAACTACACCTCCTCAGGTCATGACAAGGAGTAATGCAACCGGCACTGCTATTGAATGCTTAAGTCCACTAATCCGATTGGAAGAAAATGATGCGGGGCTATTCTCAATCGGTGTTTACCTGTCGTTACTCAACGTGGAAATCACTAGGGGCGAGAGGCTAGAACAATTGGCGGCGCTAAGTTTAGCGAGTTGCAGCGTGTTGTGATTGGTTCTAGCCTGCCGCCGCGCCCCACATTTGTTAGGAGCGGACAGCAAACTGAGGTACAGTGCCCTCGCCATCCGGTTGAAGAGGCGACCCAGGAGTCGCAGCAGCAAGAGGAGAATTGCGAGGCGAAACCTGATGCGGGCGAGGGCAGGAGCAACGTAAAAGCACCTTGAGAGATCTTAGGCAGCAGGATTTCATCCATGTGTGAATTTGGGCCATCTGTTAGCGTAAGCGGGGTGCACCTCAGCAAGGGGCCTATCTGGCTTGCGGTAAGCTGCACGCTGCGAAGCAACCAGTAGTGGAGAAATCTGCAAGATCCTTGTCATGAACGAAAAGTCGGAACCATGACCATTAAAAACCTCTTAGAGTCTAGGAAAACTGATGAGAAGATTAACACTTGGGATCCACTGACAAACTTGCTCTGAATTCTCGAGTTTAAAGAGATTGTCCAGATAGTTTAAGCAAAGCAAATGGTCGAAACTGAGATAGATCATCCCGCTCAAGACCATCACCCATAGTGGCAGCACTGACAACATTCGACGCGTCGTCATCGGCATCTCGGCTCACAAGGCAAGAAGCACATGGCGAGTTATTGACCCACACCCAATTTAGGCAATTGTGCGTGTGTAAAAGCCGCCACTGCCGCTCATGATGAAGGTTCTGTCGAAGCTTTATAAAGGGCAGGGAAGAATTAAAGGTGACCAGGTTGTCGTAGAACGGAAGGTAAAAGTCCCACCTAACACGTTAGGCGGCTCATACAAGACATAAATACCGACAAGAGCCGATTGCGAAGCAGGGTCTGAGGTTGATTTATGTGGTGTTCTGGGACGGGAAGGGAAGAGGGAAAATGTAAAGAGCAAGGCTACCTAGGTAGGTAAATGAAGAGACGAGAAAGAGACGAAGAAATGGGGGGAGAAGAGGAGGGGAAGAGGAGAAAGGAGAGGGAAGTGGGCACCGCTCTTGACCCCGACGAACGAACTATGACCTGTACAGCCACAGCTTCCATTCTGGCATCGCCCTGGATGGCATGAAGAGCTGTGCCGAATGACCCCCACAATTCTGGCAGCGCCACTGCAACTACAGTCTCCTATTTCTGCAAGACCTTCACACCATCTGTGATGGGGCACTAATGCAGCCGGAAACTGATCCGTCTCGGCAATGACCCAAAATGCAAACCTAAGACGTATCCTCTATGGGAGTTTGCTTCCTAGGTAGTGTCGGTGAGCGAAGTTCCCGGCACACCGGCAAGGCTTAGTAGGAGCAAAAATTTTGGCCTAAGCGGGCTGTGCCAGACACGTCTACGCCACTCCTTATCCCCTGTGCAGATTGCTTTTGTGTGCAAACAGTGACCTCTGGCGGTAATTTGACTGGAACCACGCACACATCCAGTCCTGCGGTCGGTGTGAGTGTCTGCATGCTAATGATGCATGCGTGCCTCTGAAAAAGGCAACCGTTGCCGCCGGTTAAGCCCAATGCCTTACTCCACCTAACGTACCCTCTTTGCTACCGACTGTCGTAACGGGGTCGTCCGGCGCGTCCATCATCGCAGGCCCCTTTCCTGTAAGGCAAGCCAGGGGTGGTGTTCGTTTTCTTATACATATATAATCGGCTTCTTCCTTGGTGGACTGGTCATCGATGGCTCCTTGACTCGATGTTTTGAAAGAGCCCTGAGGATTGCCCTCATGGGTCTCTGTGACCATGCTCATCGTGATCCCGGCCGGTATCCTGTACCTGGGGGATCTGAGCAAGCCCCAATCGTTCGGGGTATTCGTGGTCTCTGTCTTCTTCTGGGTGTTGTTCTGGCCATTTGGATGGCTGCGTTAAGAAATAGGTTAGAGAGCCTCGGTGTATGTGCTCCGCAGGGTGATGAGACGAATTTAAGCGCCACCGGGTCGATTACCTATCTCAAGCCAATGCCATGCGTGAAAATCCATGGGTTCGAATGCGGAAAGGCTATTTTGACTCACTGGAATGGTTTTCGGTAGAAAACGATGACCAGGTGGGTCATGGTCTGACAGTGAATGGACATTGGGATCTACGTTAGCTTTCATCGGGCAACTACACGTTTGCAGTCTTTACGACTAATAACCCTTAAGCGCGAGACGCTAAATGGACGCACGAAGACTCCAGGTGCCCTAAGTTGTTCTGGAGCCCGTCTCCTCTAGCAGGTTGTTGTCATCGCCGCCACAATTGTGATACTTCCACTTCGAGGCCATCCAGAGCTTACAGTGATCGACGTGCAAAAGATGTGACAAACCTTGATGACGTTATAGTTGGTGTGCGAGGTGCTTAGAGTGTGCGTTGGCCACGTCAGGGACATTGCGCATCTCTGCTCGCATTAATATCCGGCCTTGCCCTCAGTCACTCAGCTACTCTTTCATACGACACGGAACTGAAGGCGTTGACCAGTGTAACCTTTTCCGCAGGGGGTGATTTGTACCGTTTTGATCGACTGGAAGGCGGACAAAAGACCTGAACGCTCCCACAAACAACCACTACAAAAGAAGTGACTGCAAGCTCTCCCCATCGCCGTAGATCCCTCTGATCAGACGGCCAGTACCGAACTCCTTGCCGTCGAATGCGATCCGGGCACAGAACTGAGAGAGGGTTTGTAATCTTCTCGAAGGAATCCCAGTCCTTGTTCTAGGTCTTCCTGATCAGACGGCCAGTACCAGAGTTGTGTCTGCGATCGGTGTGGAAAATCCACCCGGGTTCTTCGTGTTGGACTCGGCGCAGTTGTCGGATCCATCTTCCTGGTTGACGTGGACTTCTTTGATCAGGCGTAGATAACTGTCGGAATCCTCCTTCCTTTACCGGTCGGTCCGCAGGATGAAGAAGAAAGAAAAAGAAAGAGGTCCTGCCGCGGGAGACACCGAAGATTGGTGCGCCCAGTTTATCGGATTCCACCTTCCTGTGCAGGCCTGGCCGGAGAAAGGAAAGAACGGAAGGAAACAACAGATAAGGAAACGTCGGGAAAGAGTGATGCAGTGCAGGCAGCTGCAGCCAGTACCGGTCGGTGCTGCTTCCCTTGATCAGACGTACAGTCCCAGCGACTGCTCGTCAACAGCCCCAGAGGTCCAGAAAGGAGCCACAACAAGTCAGATCTAACCCAGCCAAACAAAACGAAGTCTTCCAGACTCTTCAATCCAACAGGTCCGACACTTTTAACCCCCTTCAGACCCCTAAACAACCCAGCTCAACAGCGCGGGGAGTCGCCATGCTCCCTTACCGCGGCTTGCCGTAGCTTCCAGTTGCTGTAACTAGGCCCCCAGGGAGTCTCAGACCTGAGTGCCTTCTATCACAAACCACCCTCCCTCTGATCAAGTCATATGTACTCTGCTCGAAAGGAAACGACCAAACAATAACAGATAAGAAAACCAAAGCCAACGTACACCTGATCAGGGTTCAAACAGCGCAGCCACAAGTACTAATACCATTATCACAGTGATTGAGTAGATTCAAGCTTCCCTGAGCTGTAGACTAGAGCCCAGCCCCTGCCCACCCGTACCTGACAGCCAACACGAATGTGTATATAATCACCTTGCCGGCAGGGAATATCACCATCTTCTTACTCGCGCCCGATCACAGATTTCCGCTCTGTCCCTCCATACTCCCCGAGCCACTTTGTTGTTAAGGCAAAGCATCTCCCGGGACTCGGTAAGGCCGATATGGTGCGCCCGATACATGACCCGTTGCTGAGAAAGGCCGGCCAGCAATCGTCGTTTACGGAGCAGCCTGAGAAAATTGGTTGCGTATCCTCCTTCCATCTCACTAGTACGCAAGGTTGTATTACCTTAACTCCGATAGTGTTCTCGCTCTTCGTGCCGTTGTATTCGAGTTCGTCTGCGCTAAGGTAAATGTACTTCAAACAAGCGAAGAGCTCTCTTACCTTCTTAGCAACCCACTCCCGAGCTTCGCCCTCCGTCTTCACTTTACGCGGCATCTTTAGATTATAAAAGTACCTAAGTATAGCGACGAACGCTTAGCTCGAAATGTGGACAAAATGTTCCTATTGAGAATGGCTTCGCAGGGAGGGCTCAGGCTAATATGGCAGGACGAAGCCGATCCCAGTCACTTCAAGAAGTAGATAACATCACACCCGGGGTCACAGGCAAGGCAGCTAAGAATAGACATTGAATACTCTGAATAAGTATACTATGCTCAAGCCGTTGTTCTCCACAACCCAACTCTCAGCTAAGCAGCACAAAGGCCCGACGGTCGCTAAGCAAGAGGATTATGAGACATCCGCACCTTCTTTATCGGGTTCTTTATCGTAGTATGCCAAGTGACATTGCCCCAGGCTGAAATGTCCACCTCTTCATCAACGTCCCTTTCCGACTGTCTGGGGTGGAACAAAACCGGATCATCTTTCGGCGATGGGACGAATAGGTTCCGTAACCATGTCCTGCAGTCGGCTTTTGTTTTGATCTCCAGCTCACATTGGAAATCGCAGTCATTCGATCGCTGCAGGCGGACGGCGACGTTGAGTGTAGAAGGGATTCCGGTCTTTGTCGTTCCGTTCTCACAGAAAGCCCATTCGACACCGACTCCCTTCCCAAAATCATTGCCTATTCTCGAGCCCGATAGTGGGGTTTGGTCCGTTGTGTTCCGGACAGCCGTCTTCTCCCACTTGACCGAGCTGCCCAACCCAAGGCCGAACTGCCCCACGTTGGCATTCAGGTCACCGCCCCGAGTGGTGGTCTCGGCTTGGCACGTAGTGAGCACTGCATATCGTCCGTCAAAAGAGAAACCCAGGACTTTTAGCGTGGTTTGGATGGGCTCCCGGCTGCTGAATTTCAGTGATATATCTGCGCAGATAATGCGGCGGTGTGGCTTGGCCGGATTAAACTGGAATCTTAAGACGAGGACCGATTCGCGTGTTCCGTCGCGGAGGCGAACGTGGTCCACCGTCTCGAGGGTGCATAGGATCTTGATCGGGCCATGGCGCTCTGTGATGATCGGGCGGTCGTACGGCGCAGACGGGTCGTTGCGTTTTCCTGCCATTATCGAGATGGGCCTTGTCAGAGACGGTACATGCCAGAAGACTGGTAAACTACGCGGAGGTACTTATCTTAAGAGACGCTCTTGAGGCTCTTCTGTCTGTTTGGAGGCTCGCCCTGGAAGTTCGGTGAGTTGTCAATCTGTGCCAGTAAGCCAGAGATTGGACACCAAGTGGCGGCTGGGCACGGGGCGAAGTCGGGGAAGACGCAGGTTCGCCGCGAGGCTCCATGCGTTTGAAAGGTATGAATTGTGGCTGCTGGAAGACCGGTGTCAATGCTGTCGCGCCCAGCTCGGGAGAGGTGTCATGGAGTATCGGGGGCGAAATTGGCAGAGGAGAGAGACTGAGGCTCTGCGTCTGCTTTTTGGGGAGGGAATATTGTCGAGGAATCTCGGTGGATTGTCATTGAAGGCCAACGATTCCCATCATTCCGCAGAGGACATCCATGGCGATGGGCAATCATGGCTAGGGGCCGCGGGTCCGGCGACCGCTTGTAGAGAAGGCTCCAGGTCTATTTTGAGGCATACATTCGCTGCTAGTACTGCCGGTGCCAGCGTTGAAAAGAATCAAGAGGGGTCGCAGTAGGGGCGATGATAGCAGGAGAAATGTGGTCAGGGGTCGGTACCCTGCATTGGTGCCCAGCTCAAAGAGCCCAGGGGCTCGGTATCGAGGTGTGCGAAGACCACTGAGCTCAAAGTCTGCGAGGGATCTCGCCTTGAAATGTCGGTGAGTTGTTGTTGTGGTCTGCCGAGCTTGTTCTTCCAATCAACACTCCACCGGATATGAGTGGCGCCGGGCGATGATGGCGAAGGTAGGCCGCAGGCTCAGAGACCATCTCTCTGAGGCTCCAGGTGTGGAGCACGTACTGTCGCTACTGGGATTCCGTTATCGCCGGCGAGCCCTGTCATGCGAGATGTGTGGTGATATTGAGGGCAGGGATAGAAGCCGTCTGGTGAAGGCTCCAGGTCTGGGGTATGTGTTGTCGTTGCGTCTTAGCGAGGGCGTTGGTAATGCGGTGTCGAGAGAATCGAGAAGTGGGAGTGTCGAGTCTCAGGTCTGCGGTTAAGAGGCTTGGTGCCGAGGTGTGCCCTGCGGCCGCAGAGGCTCTAGTTGCCTCGTCATGATGTTCTGAGCGTGAGGGTCTGATAACCGTGAGGGAGCAGCTGGGCAATGATGGCTGAGGAGAGGTGGTTGCAGGTTGGAGACCGTCTTTTGACGTGGAGGATGTTTGGATTAAGAACAGGGCAAGACCGCTAAAGAGCTGTCGGGTTAGGGTCCCAGAGGGGGCCTGCTGTGCAAGCAGCCGGGAGGCCTTGCAGGGCAAGCTGCCGGGCAAGCTGCCTAACCGAGTGGCTTGGAATACCATTCGGGCAGCTAATTCAATTGTGACAAGATTGGCATTTGGGCTGTAAACGCGAAGCTTGGTCTAGGTTCGTCTTCTATAGCAGTTCTACATACCCACCTAGGTTTAGCCGGTGGCGCGATATTTAACGATAAATCCAAAATATATCGTATAATGCAAGGTTGACTGTATGAGAAGATTTTGGTTGACTCAGAACGGAAAAACGATCTTACCCCACGATTTGCAGACGCGTTGGGCGTCTACGTGCATCCTGTCAGTGTATTTTGCCCCTCCCCCCACCAACCTCCCAACCTCATTTTCCGTATATCACACCTGACTGATGCTAGTGGGCCGATATGAAGAAGTCTAACAAAAGATATACTTTCCCGGTTCGACTTTAGTGGGCTTTCCGGAGCGCTTGAGAACGGCTCTTGCCAAGTCAAAGAGTAACAAGTCACTCCCTATACGACGGTCAACTTTTCCTTGAATTTTCTTAAGCAGGGGGGATTTGCTCACCTCGTGCACCTGCCATGGAGGCTACGATTGGGAGCTGCTCTGTTGTCTGGGTTATCCGAGAGTGAAACGGATCTTGACCGACTAGAATATGAAGTGTTGGTCAAAACATCAGTCTGATCGGCATTCCGTGTGGATATGACATACTAGGAACTATGATTTGAGGCAGGCGCAGCATTGATGCGATATAGCTGGGGCTGTATGCAGGAACGACTCCCGGGGGTCTTATGATTCAGCACGTTAGTCACGCAGACAGCTGAGCCATTGTGTCACCGGGTGCGCATACCCGTTGGGCGTATCTCGGTACTTGGGTTCACCGCTCCCGCATGGCAGAATCAGAATTGCGTTTGATGAGCCCTCGGAACCCCCACTGGAAAGTATCGTGTCCTCAAACCACCGCCTGTAGTCCTCGAGGTTGTTGCGCTCGTCATCCCTCTGACTCTCAGTGATAGTCGCACCATGGTCCCTGTAAAGCTACGTCAGTAATCACATGTCGATGCGTTCCCATTTCACTTGGCCTACCATTTCCAGCGCATATATGGCCCTACGTAGACGGGCTTTCGGAACCTTTTCTCGTAGTCTTCCCGGAATTGCGCGAATTTGTTGTATCCGTCGTAGTAAAATAGGTATTCCGCCGTCTTTCATCGATGGTGAGCAAGGCGTCTTTGGCGTTGGCAATGGACTCTCTGTCAAGCATACCTTGCTTATGAACTCTCGGAGGCTCTTGCCCTGGGCTTTTTCTGGCGGGCACTGATCCCATTTGCCCGCAATGCTGAACACGGTCCGCTTGACTCCCAGGATACCCTCAAGAGTCTCAACAAAGTCATCGACCATGGCTTGTTGACGAAGGTTAGAGTGAGGGAAGAAGTCCATCGGATACCAGATCCGTGTTGGCTTCTAATGCGGATGAGAACCATGCTCGAACATGAGGTTTGGAGGACTTGTGCTTACGACTGAGCATTCCTTGCACGAAGGGAGCGAGTCAGAAATCACTCGCAGTAGATCGATATCTCGACACAGGAGGCCGAGAGTGTCCATTTCCCTGTGTTTGTGTGAGTCTCTCTTTCACGCGTCTCGCCATGAGCTTTCGCGACACGAACCAGCAACTGGGGAAAATGCCCTCAAGGGACTCCGCGCCCCAGGACAATCTCATGCCATACAGACCGTTCCACGCAGCAGGCCATCGAATGCTGCCAGTCGCTACACAATGCGAGAGTCAGCGAAATCTGCAGGCAGGACCAAGTCATATGCCCAGGCACGTACTGTCAGTCCCCACGGAAAAGTCAAGCCAGTCGTACGCAGCGAGACTGACAGCGCCTCCTGTAGTGCTCCCCGATGGGCTTTGGTAGCCGTCGGCGCGTGGATTGAAGGGAGCATGGAAATCGATCCATTGGTCAGTCGCTTCTTCGGAAGACGCGAACGCGCACATTTTGGTCTTTCCAACCACAACGGCGCCGAGTCGACGAAGCTCCTCAATGTAAGGCGCCGTCTCCTGGTCAGGTGGGTACAGCTCAACGAAAGCTCGATTGTTTTGCGTGGTCTTTACACCGGCGACTTTGAAGTTGTCTTTTACGGTGACGCGCAGTCCCGCGAGTGGTTTGTCCGAGTCCGCCGTGTAGTATAGGCGGCTTGGAACCGCGACCGACCGCCATATGGCCCCGTCATCAATCGTGGCCAGGGGTCTGACGCTAGAGAGAGAAGACATCTCATTAGCCTTATCCCTTCACTACCAAGCTCTGCAACAAGACCTACCTGCTGGTTGCGCTCGTTGGCGCAAATGTCGTGGCGAATGCGTCTTGCGTGTCCGGGTACAGTCGCCAGGCCTCAGCCAGAAAGTTGTCTGGGGTGAGAAAATAGGGGCCCTGAGGCAGTCCGTATGCCTCGATCTCGATCTGACATGCAAGTGGCCAGTTGAAGCGCTCTTTGTCCTGTCGGGATACGTATTCGACCAGATCGACATGCGGCCAGTCAGGCGATGCCGATTTGTTCCGTTGAAGAATGACAACAACTGTCAGAAAGTCTTTGGTACAGACATCGTCATTCGAGAGAAATGAGTTGGCCGTTTTGTACAGGTCCTCGGCTTTGGTTTTCTCGTGGTAATCGAGGAGGATAGTAGGAATGACCCCGCCCTGTCCTGCTAGTTTTTGGCGGAGATCATCCTCACATGTGGCTAACTGCGAGGCAATGGTCAGCCGGTCGCAAATTGAGTACCTGTAGGCTCTTCCGCAATTGCCAGTGTCCCCGTCATTCACACCTTCGTCTTTGCGCCCAAGTGATAGCTCCCATGTTGGAGTGTGTGTATCTGAGGACCTGCGACTTGGGGTACGGGTGCCGAAATCAAGGGAGTCGGTGCCTCTGGCTTTTTGGACTATGTCTGAGCATGTGCGGGGTGATTGGTGCCGGTGGTCCGGGAGAAAGGGGACCAACTTAATAGAAAACTGCGAATGCCCATTTTGGTGTATGGGTTTCACATTGTACATTGGTCGCTCAGGCTGAAGAAGTTTTTGGGCATGTCCTGATACTGCCTGTACCTACCGCCACCTGCCAAGGGGAAAGTGCAATTTTGCGCCTCAACGGAAATGCAAACTGGCATACCTATTGTGTCTTGCATGATTCAAGCGGTACGTTGCTAGCAGCGATTGGCTTATTATTGGGTTGGGTTCGTTGGGCGCAGTTACCTCCATCAACTTACCGTCCCTGCTGTGTGTACCCTAATTGAACCCGCGATTACCGTTGATGCCGTGATACGTAACCCCCTGCGCATTTCGAGAGAACAAAGCTGTCTGATATGTTCTGCAGCACTTTACAGAGTATTAAACAGATCATGTTGAATGGATGCCCAAAAAGAACGAACCTGAGCCCGCTCCCGTGACAACCATCGAGACCTATTCTTGTTTCGGAACAACCCAGGCTGGCATAGGCGGTGGAAGTGTGGGGGCTGGCAGGACGGATAACTCATCCCCGGTGAGAAAGGCTCTCTTCCCGTGCGCAATCTTACAGCCTTTAGGGCGCAAATTGAGGGTGTCACTTAACCTTCCTTGAGGGTTGCTTGACACAGGTCATGTAGAACTTGACATACGTCGACGAGTCCCTAAGCAAATGTCCCATACTCTGATTACGCTCCTCTGGGGTGAGAGCCTCTGCTGACAGCATTGTACTGTACAATATGTATAAGTGAAGTGCCACAGTACTCGATAACAAAACGTTAGCCGCAGCACAACACAACGGTAAGGTAGGACGACGTACTATTGAGTTTCTTTCTAGATCTCTGCTTGATCTATTCACGACAAGAAGTCAGTTTAAGATGCATGGAAGGGCGTGATATAAGGTTCAAGTATATAGGCGCAGATCACTAAATAAAAGTGTAGGGTCGAGTAGGAAACATGTACGCGTCGCCTCGGTTTGTTTTACCCCTCATGCTTGCACTGGCTGCTGCCAAATGCCTTACGGAGACTCTAATTACCTATCCCTTTACTATCACCCTTAATGCATATACGTCGACGTGCCTAAATATATTAGGGTCTCTAACGCCTCCCAGCAGTCCCCACTTAACGATCTTTCGAACCGTAAATCTTATTACGACTTAGTAGTTCACAGAACAAAGATACTTAAGTTTATCATGAAGATGCCGATTGCTATAAACCGCGGCACTAACCCCAGTCCAAATCACTCCGTTCTAACGATCAATTCGAGGCTATAGTTGTTGAAGTTATCTTGCTAGACAACGTCGTAGTAATGAGATGCTGGGTTCCATCTGCACAGGCCGTCTTGTTCGGGCCACGAGCACCGATCCACGCCCCTCCTAAGCAGTATAGTTGGCCGTTATAAGAACCTACAAACTGATCTATCTTCGCATCAGTTTCCACCTTCGGTGTTACAATATAGGTGGAAGAACCATACTCAGGTTAACATGAGAAGTTAAAGTGCTACTCCCTGCACCACCCGTATTACAGGTACACGTCAGATTAATCTGATCACTGTCCTCGATAGAGAGGGAACAATTGGTGCACGATGCGGAGAAATCCCCGCCGCAGCTATCTGTTGAGTTGGAGAATGTTAAGATGCCACCACTATTCCAGAGGCACGGTGCGAGATCCAGGTATGAGTACGAAATCTCTGAGGAGCCATCATACCGGAGGCAGTCAGCCCCAATTATGACCCAGATGTCGAAAGAACCGGCTCCGGCTTGACTGCCATGGACTCGGACATCTGTGACGTAAATTCATCTAGTCTGCGCCCGGGATTGACAGGGACCTACCGGTACAAACGTCGAGAAATCCACCGGTAACGAACTGCCCGTGAATAAATGGAGCGTAGAGCAGAAGAAACTCCCACAGAGCAAGGTAAATCACCTGAATATTCGGATATATATATGGCATTTTATCCTTTAGAATGACACCCGAAGAGGAAGAAGAAGGAGGTCTTCCCTCGCCGGATATCACCTTATAAAAGATTTAGAAATATTTCTCTGAGTTAGGAGCCGCTTTTGACGATTGTGCCGCCGTAGATGCCCCTGGCGGAAGGCAGATATTGCTACATGGTGCCGTCCGTATCCAGAGTTGGCTCTCAATTCACGCTTCTTCCACGTGGAATGGAAATAGTTGACCTTCTTCCATATATCTATTTCCACTTTTGAAGCCGTGGGCGTTAACTATTTACACATTTGCCCGGCAATGTGTAAGTAGTGGTATAGTGTGGAAGAGCCGTATTATCAGCTGTCAGCACCCGTATTCGACTGTATTTAGCTGTTAGCACCTGTATTCACAGTCCTAGTCGGCGACCCTGGTCAGCTGAAAGTCGGCCAGACCAACCATACTGGCAGGGGGGTTCGAATCTTCTTTCTCTCTTCTAACCTACCTGAGCTCAGCCAACCTTCCTAAGCCCAGCTAACCATCCCGGCGTGACTTCCCTCGACCTCCCTGTCTCCTAAACTATCCAAGGCGCCGAATACTGTCGTTCTGGATAAATACGCCCGCTTACAATTGGATGTCGCTAATTGGATGTGCGGCCGCGAGCGACCGTGACGCCGAGGATGATGCTATTCAATGCTGGGATGTATGTTTTGGTTAACTAACCTCAACTATTTACACCTCCAGGGGCCGTGGGTTGAAATAGGTTAAGAGCCAACTCTGTCCGTATCCCGCACCTCGGACCCGAGTAGATTTAACGGAAACGGCCACTGCTTTGAAGATCACCAGCTTTAGTCTTTGCGTAAAGCAGGAACACGGGCCGATTTCCACCGCAAGCAACTGCAAAGTAAGTTCCATTCTGGATCTCATGTAACAAATAGTCGGGGTGGCAGAACTGTCAGCGCCACAAGATCCTAATCTAGCAGCGCCGGATTTGGCTCCTGGTTAGCAGCTCGACTATTCTCTTAGCGTAGGTAAGAACAGGCGCCTGCTTTGTTAAATCCGAATAGACATTTCTACAGATCGACCTGTGACTCCCTAATAGGCCTGCTCGCCCCCACTGCTATTGATCAAACTGGACCTCGCGCTCTCCTTTGTCCGCTGCAAGGGAGATTAGCGGCTCAGCTGTCACGGCCCAATCTTTGCGTCGGATGCACATATTCTGGTCGCTAATTATTACGCTACATGTGCCGTACGTTGCCCCAATGCGACCCGGCGCTTGATGCGATACAAGAGAAGTCTGCCGACTTGCCCTCTGGCAACCCCTGATGGTGCCGTAAGGTTTTCTCGGGAAGAAGCAAATATCTGCGGGGCCCAAACCTGAATTTGAAAACTGGGCTGACCACTGCCGCGGTGACTCGTGGTAGCCTGCAGGTTGATGGAAGGCGTCGGCCCGCCGGGTGCTGGCACAACCGAATAGGGGCAACCCGACAACCCGATAACGCAGCCAATAACAGGCCCGATAAAATAGCCAGCAAACAGAGGCCGGCAAGCAGATAAATGAAGCTAAAAAAGATCACGATTTTTAATCAGATGCGTTGCGTGATTAGCGACTGATTTGACGCCTGCGTCAGGCATATATAGACCTGGTCACTCCCTCTCCCAACCGGTCTTTCTCTTCATCCTTCAAGCAA
>MU854079.1:0-21036 GCA_033297225.1 Diplogelasinospora grovesii | reverse complement strand
TAGAAATGGTTTTTGTCATTCTGCCGGCTCCACTTTATGGGCAACCTAATGGTACCGTAGATTTCCTACGGTACCAATAGTACTTCCCTTATTATTAATCTATAAGTACATTTTCAAAAGTGGATCCTGGTCTCCTTAAGCCCGTACATGGTCTATTTCCGGCTTCTATCCTCTCTCCTTTAACATCTTAATTCGGATTCTCGTGGATTAATAATGCTGTTAGTAAGCTAGCTTAAAGGCTATTCTCCAAGTGTTTAACGTCTTATCCTCAGCAGTTGAAGCGGTGCCTACATCTGTAACACGAGGTGGTTGGTGTTAGGTGGGTTAGTAGTGGCGGTTTTATGGTTGGGTTGCATCGAGCCGGCCTGTAGCCATCGCGAATCGTATTGTCGCCTGAACGGCTTTCATGTCTGGGGACTAATACTTGTCATCCGATGGCGACTTTCCTCCAAGGTAGAAAGAAATGTTACTTCGTTAGGTGTAACGGGCCAAGCCCGGTGAAGGCCTCGGTGACCCTCGGCCAACTCTAAGCGCACAGGCCACCAACGGCCCCCTTTAGCCCCCGTGACTCCCCTGAATGAGGTTATTCCCATCTCGTCTGGACGCCCGGGCAACGCGCTCAGGCCATCGCGCTTACCTTGATTAGAGGGTACATGGATCTCCAGAATCTTCTCTTTCTTTCTTTCTTCTTTTTCTCTCCAAGTCATTGGAGCATTTCTACTCGGTGCTCCGTAAAGGTTGGGGAACGACAAGTAGAAATGTCTTAAGATATGTCAACCGAATTCCTACCATAGCGGGAACCTCTGGGAACCATAAGCTGCTTAATCGTGATTAAACAGCTTATTAACCGCCCCCCCCCTTAAAAAAGTGAATGCGACTGGTACATTGGTCAACAGCCAGTTCTAGCGCTTCGGGATTGACACGAAGAGCCGATTTCGGATTTGCTCGCCGCCCGCCCCTATCGGCCCGCCGTCCAGCTAGGCAAAGTAAGAGTATGTAGATTTACTTTGCATGACCAAGACGTTCATATACAAGCGGTCCTAGTCGGTCATGATATGCACTGGAACCCCCGCGACACAATAGATAAAGATTGTCCCAGCTTAAGGTAGCAGGATTGTACTTCTCCCTTTATTCTTCCAAATACTACACTACGGTCGAGCGATGCAGCCACTGGAGTCAACGCTGTGCGAGCTTTGCTCTCCTGAGCTAGGTACAACTCGTGTTGTTGCGTTAGCATTTAATTGTTTACGATTCTTTGAATACCTGTCCGTTGTGTTTCGGGAGCTTGACGAGGTGGATCGTGGGCTGTTCTCCAGGCTTCTTGAAGAGAATGATCGCTATACTGCGTGGGTTAACGGTTGGAGTAGCTCGGTCGCTCTCGAGTCTTTCGAGCGCGCGCTGCGCGGCCGTAAGGATCTCCGCCATATGCTTAATGCAGAGCTGGCTGTGCTAGCGGATGCATTGTCTCGGCGTAAGTCCTATTGTGTTCGCGAGGTGTGTTGAGCAGGATACTGACTTCAGGCGGCAGGTATGTTGCCGCCTGCGTGGGTGGACTTTATAGTGAACTCTAATGTGGAGGCGCTACGGTTGCCGAGTTGGCCGTGGATGTCAGGCCATTGCGTTGCTGTGCAGTCTCCTTGCCGTTTCTGCCCCCAGCAAGTTGAGCGCGTTACTGTTGCGGTAGGCAAAGCGGCAGCCGAAGACAAGACCGGGGTCGATTTAGTGATGGCGGAGGTGCACCAGATTAATAAACAGCTTGAGAAGCTTCACCGCGCTTCCGATGCTGCTGCTTCTTCTGGGGCAGAGCGGTGTGTGAAGGGTTTCCGGCAGAGGCCTGCTTTGCGAAGGACTTAGGGGCTGTTATTCGCAGGCTTTAGTAGGGATATATCATGTAGACCGTAAAGGCAGATGAAACATGCCGGTTTGAAGTAGGACAGCTGGCCGTTATAAAGGCGATGTTAAGGGCTCGGGTCTAAACGGGCAAGGCAAGAAGATGCAATAATGCAATAACCGGCGGCAAGCCCCAGTTTATCGATAAGGCTCGGTTGCTAAAGCGCTTTATCGGTGTCTCGTAACAAGTAATAAGCTTCGTATTCCTGCCCGGAACTGAACCCGATGCATACGGAGGGTACCTTCTTTAACGGTCGTTACTAAGTCGGTAACGCGTTCGTTTATTAAAGAGCTTCCTCGGCTCATTATATTTTAACTAGTATCGTTAAGGTTACTATTAGATCCCATGCGTTGCGGGAGACTATATATAGGGCACGAAGGAGCATTTTACTGTAACTATATTACTGCACCCTTTATATCTGTAGCCCGGTAGGAAAGTGGGAGGTTATAGCTAAGTGTGGAGGGCCGAATTGCTATGCTTTACCTAGCTATTGTATATGCTGATAACTATAATACAGGCATTAAACGAACAGTGTAATAAGTTACTGCTAAATAGGTAGTGAAAAGAGGATGGTGTGAGATTACTTAACTAACTTAACGGGATTGCTTAGCCATCCAGATGCCCCCTTTAGTTCCTTAACTACTTACCCCTCTCCGCGCCCAATTTACAGCAACGATTTTCCACTGGCTTATATAGTCTTCAAGTTTATGGATGTCCTCTCTGTAATTAGTCACAACTTGTCTAAGCTTACGCACTTCCGCCTCAGTTTCCTTCCTCTGAATCTGCTCAATACAAGCCTTGTATCGGAGTTTCCATAGTTCTATGAGCAGCTTCTCTTGAGACATCTTAAGTGTCATCGGGAATGAAAGTAAAAGTTAATCAAGAGTGGCTATGAAACTTGTTAAGACTCCCTTGCCTTAAGATCCATATATGGCTTAAGAGGGAAGCTATGGAGATTTCCCTCGGACCGCTTATTAGACGTTCGACCAGCAGAAATGCTCTCTAGGCGCCAGAGTGGTCTCACCAGTTAATAGGGCGCCAGGCGCTAGAAGCCGTTTCGAAAGGAGCAGAAACAACGTTGATGACAAAAGGCCTTGCCTTTACCTGAGCCAGAATCTTTATGTGGATCTCTTCCTTTGTCTCTTTTCGTGCCGGCGAGGGAGGATCGTGTTCATCCACCATGGACTTTAGCAAACCACCTTTTCCGACTCTGATCGCCATCCTTCTCCTGCTCCCTCTTAACGCCACTGGTGTCATTACCCAAGGTGGGCAAGACATAAGGCTCATCAGCAGGCCACGCCATCAGAGATCCACCGCCTTGACGAGCCGTGTCTGCTGCTTCAGCTGCCATGTACTCTCCTCTGCCCACCATATCCCTTACCACTATCCCCGCCATGGAGGGTTGCAGTATGATTGGGTGTGGGTATCATGGCGGAATCCCCGGTCTCAGTCTCAGTATACTTAGTAGGAAATGCGCCGGTAAACATCATGGGCGTTTTCTTCTCGAGAGCTATATATATGTACTTGGTCAATGGATGCGAGCATCATACATATATGCCACAGCTGCTACATACTGTAAGAATGAATGTGATCTAGCTTCAGTCTGCAATGGCCCACAATTCAGGTAGGCCTAGGCCTGGGCTAAATGCTGCTGCACTTTGGCGTCTCGTTTGCCAGCCAATTTGTCCTGAAATTGTGACCTATATGTCGGATGTCACTGCCGGGATCGTCTGGTGTAACCCAAACTTAAACTTTCCACATAACGAAATCAGCACAGAACAATCCTCAACTAAAACCAGACCTCCTTATCACGGCGTTATTAGTCCCTATCAGCGCCCTACTTAACCAACCACTCTAACCCCTTTCCCCTCTCTTCCCCTTAGCCCGAGGTTCTTTGCCCATGGTCCGCCACCGCCATAACCAGCTATGGAATTTGGCATGCCTATATATAAATCGGTGCTGCGCACACTCTCACGGACCGCGACTATACTACTTATTCTCTTGTATTCTTCATAACTCGTGTCGCAAATCACAACATGCCCGTCATCCGTGCTGCGGATGTCCGCATCATGGTCGGCACCCAGGATTTGGTTATTGTGAGTGCGCCTTCCATTTCCTGTCACACTCGACAAAACCTAGATCCAGATATGGACCGAGGCTCGGGATTGCCTTCCCGTTACTTTATTAAGTTATCTTGATGCTTTTGCTTGCTTTTTTAAGATCTCTTGCCCGCCTTCCCTAGGTGAGCTGTAGGGGGGAGAGGACCGGGATAGCAAGCTTTGTCCTAGTCAATCAGCCCTCCTCAATCTGTTAACCTCTCCGCTTTGACCTTTGCTATTGCGTCATGATTTTCATCTATCAGTGCAAATAGCGTGCGAATCTCTTGCCGCCATTCCTGTTCAGATATTTGCTGTAAAATATCATCAAGTTGAAATGGTTCTAAGTGAACACTCGAGCTTGGCGGAGGCATGTTCATTTTCACTTTTCATATACATTGTCTAAGACATCCGTTATACATACAGTAAGTAAAGTTATAAATAATTTACTGAAAGCTATAAATGGCTGAACTCTCGATGCCGGGATTGTTTAACACACAGTGAACTAAGTGACATTGCCGAATTGGTGGATTTCGAGCGTATATTTCGTGCAAAACTATCTTACTTTGTCGTTTTTCTAATGTACTTAAACATAACATCTCCAAGAGGACAAATACCACCGGTTGAAAGTTTGTATAACATAATGCCATCATCTTCCTGATCACGCTCATGACGTCCTTAAATCGGCCCAGTAGTGAGGAATAAATCTGGGAATATCGCCGCGCCAGAACCCATTATAAGGTCTCCACAAGTCTCAAAGTCCAAATCTCAAAATGACGGAGCTAAGACCGCTGCCCTCTCTCATTGATGATCGGCGTAAGAGCCCCTAGACGTCGAGCTCCGTCTTAGTAATTCGAGTAGGGGAAGGGACATAAATGTAGTGTCGTCTACTCGTTACCCGGTCACCCACAACTTTTTCGCTAATCGCTTATCGCTTATCTTATTACTCGTAACAATACTCGCTTAATCCGATAATTAGCCCATATATTTAATTTGTTATCTATACAATTAAATTTCTTTCTATTTCCTCCATTACTTATTACTTATCTCGCGTTGCTTGTCGTCATTACTCGTCGCTCGTCGCTCGTCACTGGTCGCTCGTCACTCGTCATTATCACTCGTCGCTATCTCGTCGCTCGTCATTATCACTCATCGCTCGTCGCTCGTCGCTCGTCACTCGTCACTCGTCACTCGTCACTCGTCATTATCACTCGTCGCTATCTCGTCGCTCGTCATTATCACTCGTCGCTCGTCGCTCGTCGCTCGTCACTCGTCGCTATTACTCGTCGCTCGTCATTATCACTCGTCGCTATCTCGTCGCTCGTCACTCGTCGCTATTACTCGTTGCTCGTCATTATCACTCGTCGCCTATCACTCGTCGCTCGTCACTCGTCACTCGTCGCTAGTCACTCGTCACTCGTCGCTACTCGTCATCACTCGTCGCTCGTCACTCGTCACTCGTCGCTACTCGTCATCACTCGTCGCTCGTCGCTCGTTATCGTCACTCGTCTCTCGCTTTATCTTTACGCGTCGTCTCCTTCCAACATGAAGGAGCTGCCATTCAGTCCATTTGATGCCCTTGGTCTCGAACCAGCTCCTTACACATGGGGGGCTGTCCTCAAGGCTTACAGGGAAGCAGCATTCAATCGCCATCCAGACCGTCTAAAAGTCTCACTCGGGGACTAGATAACCGATGGCCTGCAATGTCACACGTAAATAACGCGCGCGACTACCTCGAAAAGAACCTGGACGAAGAGAAAGTAGTCAGTCAAGAACTTATCGCCTACTATCTCAAGTACCCGCGCACATTTTTTCCCCGTTGTCTGCTTGTCCATCGAACCCCTCCTCCGCTGATGAACAATCTCAGCGAATGCGAACATTGTCACGTGGTTGTTAAGTCAGCCTTACTAGGAGAGCATCTCCGGGATGAACTTCAAGGCGAAGGAGGCGATAGGAGTAAAGGGAGAACGGGGAAAGGGGGCGGAGGCAACCAACCGGCCTTGAAACCATCTCAAAGTTGCCTGCCGTCAGGAACTGCTCTAGCCGCTCACAGGGTCCGCTTAGCTCGCGAAATTGTGTGAATATATAAATGCCATGCCTTTCGCGTCCGTGAGCCCTTTCCTGCGCAAGCCGCCATCCCGCACGTAGTCTCAGCTGTGGTGTGAAGAAATGATACCCCTGCGCATATGCCCGTTTACTGACAAGCCCCATAATGGAGGCTGAAAGCTCATCCCCAGTCCAAGGAGGCTCACAGGAGAGGGCTCCCAGGAGAGGTGGGCTCACAGGAGACGAGGACTCGCACAAAGTGAAGGATGGAGTGCTGTCTAGCCCTTATGATGTTCTAGCAGCCCTTTAGCTTGCTATTGTTCTTTCAACTCTACCTTCTACGCGTTGCTGCTCAAACCAAAGAAACAAACATTGAAAACAACTAGCCGTTATACGTCTCAGGGGATAGATACAACATTCCTTGATTCCGTTCATGTCACCAACCGAACCTCATCCCTCTCTTGGTAGCGATTCTTACCCGCTTCTCTCTGGCAACCCCTCTGTGAGTAATGGTAATGCTCACCAAATCTTCTTCGTTCAACGGTTCCCTGCATACTCCGCAGAGAAGTTGGTCTGGGCGTTTCTTCGTCACTTTGTAACGATCTAGGCATTCGTCACAATAGGAGTGGCCTATTTTATATCGTTAGGTCGAAAAGCAAAAACATAATCGCGCTAGGAGACTTACCACACCGCGGTACCACAGACGCTCGACCGTAACAAATGCAACATTTTGTCCCGTAAAGCCGCACAACTTTTTGCGGTCCAAGTCCGAAGTGATTCAAACAGCTGTACTTGGTTTTGATATTGGGGATGCAATCGGTGCAAGAAACCTTGGAGTCGAGGTTGGTAACCTGAAGAACCTATCTGGGAAGGTGAGACTTACACAGCCGCAAACCTTGTAGGCCACCGTGCCTTCCCTTTCCTCTCGTTTCTCAACGACACCAGAGCAGTTGGTGCAATTCTCGACGGTTTCGTCCGTGAGGTCGACGATAGTGACAGTCTTCGAGGGGATTTCCCGGCGGGGTCCTGCTCTGGCATAGTGTCGCAAGGGAAAAAATCCACAGCGAATGGTATCAGCTGACGCAAACATCCTCTTGCTCTGTCGACGGGAGGGGGCAAATTTCCTCTTCATCTTGCTCTGTCGACGGGAGGGGGATGAAAGAGGAAGGTCAGGCGTGACGGAGCGGAGGAGAGGTAGTCGAAGAGGAAGGGGACTGGAACGGGTCGAAGGGAGGTTTAAATGCCCGAGCCTCGTGCGTATGAGCTGCTGCCTCCGCTGGCGGGTGGTAAAGCAAACCATCGGACATTGGCAACATCTGAGCGCGGGCTGCCTCCTGTCGAACCGTATAACGGCCCATTGCGAGGCGTTATTTGCCTCAGCCGCTCAGGGTTCAGCCGCTCAGGGTTCTCACCAAGAAGCTAGCAAGGCGACGGCGAGGCATGAATTCTTCCTCTATCCTTGTATCTCAGCCATGATAAGCCCTCAGACTTGTGTCATGCATGATGGCGTGGTTAGGCCCCTGAGCCCTGCTCCTAGGCAGATGAGGCAGGTGTGCCGTCTGCGCAGTCCTTGCCGTGATGTCCGGTTCCAGATGGTCAAGGGTTGGGCGTCTCGGTGAAGCCGGAAGCATGGCGTCTCAGCCATGACAAGCCCTCAGGCTTGTGCCATGCGTGATGGCGTGGTTAGGCCCCTGAGCCCTGTTCCCAGGCAGATGTGCCGTCTACGTAGCCCTTGTTGTGACATCCGGTTCCAGATGGTCAAGGGTTGGGCGTCTCGGTGAAGCCGGAAGCGTGGCGTCCCGGCCACGACAAGCCCTCAGATGGTCTAGGCCGATGCTTATGACCTAATCACTTAGCTAATGCACTCAATAAGGACCACCATAGCAAGCCCTAGAGCGCATAGAGCAATGGACATCAAGCTTCAGCGTGCACATGCGATCGTTTAGCTGAATTCCATCTTGCTAGTGACAAGAAGATAGGGAGTAAGAGGAGCGAAGCAGCAAACAGGAAGTGTATAAGGGGGACGAGAAGGGTAGTGAAATGTGGAAGCATTTAGGCAAAGCAGTAACCGGACTGGAATAGAACTTGGTTAAATTAGGAAGGCGGTGAGCAAGAGAAGCGTATAGGCTAGCTAAATTAGGTAGGCGGTAAAGTCTAAGAGCCTTTGGAGAAGGCGGTGAGCGGGACTGGAATAGAACTTAGTCAAATTGGGCAGGCGGTGAACATGAGAAGTGAATTGCGGATTGGCTAGATTAGGTAGATGGTAAAGCTAATGCTCCTCCGGGGTGACAAGAAAGCTGAGGTGGAGATTAACGTTGACGACCTGCACAACATCACGCCTGACCGCTTCCTCTCTGTCGCTGACCTTACCTATTTCGATTCAGCCGGCAGCCCGCATATTCTGTGAACAGTACAGTGACTTAGCCAATGCACTCAATAAGGACCACCACAGCAAGCCCTAGAGCGCATAGAGCAATGGACATTAAGCTTTAGCGTGCACATGCGATCGTTTGATTTCCATCTTGCTAGTGACAGGAAGAAGATAGAGGAGTGGAGCAAACAGGAAGTGTATAAGGGATAAGAAGGATACTATAAGCCAATTGGGTAGGTGGTGAAACGTGGAAGATTTAGGCAAAGCGGTAAGCGGGACCGGAATAGAACTTAGTCAAATTAAGTAGGCGGTGAGCAAGGGAAGCGTATAAGCTAACTAAATTAGGGAGGCGGTGAAGTTTAAGAGCCTTTCAGGAAGGCGGTGAGGTGGACTAATAGTTAAATAGGCAGGCGGTGAGCATGAGAAGTGAATTACGGACTAGCTAGATTAGGTAGATGGTGAAGTCCAATCCGCTAGGGGAAAAGATTCGAGGCAATTAGGTGTAGTAGTGCCGACTTAAGGCAGGAATTGTTCCAGCCCGTTAGGCTTAAGGAATTGCATACACACTTCCTTCTCTCAATGCATTTCACATTTGGTTACTGTTCCATAAAATGGCTAGTGGAGACGCCTTCCCTCTCCGGAACTCTAAATGAGAGCCACTTCGATGATGGAAAGGTTGGTTCCCGTCAACCTAACGATGACGGCCTTACTAATACCCGATGATGGAGTGTAGTATGGTAATTACCTGGGAAAAGCGGCCATTCTAGAGCCATTGTTACTATCTTCATTGTTCCTAACAGTCTGGGTCAAGGTGATCACGATGATTGTCACGGCACATAATCGAGACAGCTACACCAATTGAGCTATGCCTGTAAAAGGATACAAGTAACTGAAGCTATAAGCTCCGGCCCTTAGGCTGCACTATACACTTATTCCGGGGAAATAAAAAGCAGTGCTGTTAAAAGTCACGGCTTTACTTGCACACGTAGTAATTGAGGTCAACTTTTGTCATTCTTAATCAACTGTCTGGCATCTGTTTCTAGCCGTTTTTATGAGTTATATGGACAGGTCTAGAATAAAGGAGCACACGGCGGATCATCCTTTTCCGGCGTGGAGCACTCTTTCCGGTTGCGCTGCGCCTATTCCTCAGGCGCTCATTCCTCAGGCGCCCATTCCTCAGGCGCCCTTTGTCTTCCGGAAGCGCTCCATTCCATGCACTGTGGGCCCATTCCTTAAGCGCCCATTCCTCTGCTTCCGGCCATCACGTGACATCCTTTCCTAGGGCACTTCCACTTGTGCATCTAACAAGTGCGGTATCCCATTAAGGGGCAGGAAACACCACCTTTCCTGAGTTGGAAAGTAGTCCATGCGCAACATCCCTGACAATCCTTAGACACCTAGATAGTACTTTGTTAATAGGCGTGGCTGTGAGGACTGCGAGGTACATTTTTGTAGCGATAGTGTTGGCCGCTACAAGTAGCATCTGCAAAATTAGCACACAAATCAATGTATTATTAAACGTTACGTTATTATTGAATAAGCCCCTGTCATGCACGGATATTAGTGTTTCCTGCCGCTTAATGGGATAAGACCCCTACTAGTGTAAGCCACTAACTTAGCCATTTTTAGAAGACACTCTTCTAGTAATTTCTACGCGTAAATACATTTTAAAAAGCCCTTCAAATTTCCCAGCATTCCAACTAGGTTACGGGTGGCTATTAAGGAAGCCTGGGAAGCCATACCTCGAGAGTGGTTGAGGCAGTTGGCGCGGGGAATAGAAAGGTGTTGGAAGTCACGGCTTGCAGTGCACACGTAGTAATTGAGGTCAACTTGTGTTATTCTTGATCAACTGTCTGGCAGGCCGGGTTTTTGGCCGTTTTATGGGCTATATGAACAGGTCTGGAACGAAGAAGAGCGCAATGGATTCCCGCGTTGTGGAGCAGTCCTTCCGTTTGCGTCAGGCGCCGGCATTCCTCAGGCGCCGGCATTCCTTAGGCGCCCGCATTCCTTAGGCGCCGCATTCCTTAGGCGCCGCATTCCTCAGGCGCCCGGCCTGCGGCCTGTCACGTGACATCCTTTCCTGGGGCACAGTTCAACTTGTGCATCCAACAAAAGGTGTCATGGCGCTGGCGGACACAGACGTCATTTGCGGCCATGGCCCACTTTTAGCAGCGCCCGTGCGCGCCACCGGCTACCATATGGAAAAGCTCTCCTTTCTATCTTTGTAAATAGTTCTTTCACTTTGGAAGCACAGCGCTGTCGGCGCTCGGTAGCTCAATAGGTCCGACCAGTAGCCCAAGACGGCTAGCTAGGCCAAGCCTGGAAAGTGGGCCAATTTGGCTATGTATTTGAGAGATTTCTGTCGCTGCACCAAA
The DNA here is from genome assembly GCA_033297225.1 of Diplogelasinospora grovesii. NCBI lineage: Eukaryota > Fungi > Ascomycota > Sordariomycetes > Sordariales > Diplogelasinosporaceae > Diplogelasinospora > Diplogelasinospora grovesii. Next base: position 10,257 of record MU854079.1, on the reverse strand, counting down.
AAGCTATCTTGAAGTACTTAGACATATATAACTACACTGAATCAATCACATGTGCTCACTGCGTACTGTATAACTTCCAACACATTCAGACAAGAGCTAGCAGACGCGGACCGGAGCCGGTTTTAGCGTTTTGGGCTAGACAGGAGCATTTAACTGATGTACAGGTGAACTACCCGGATAGGAGCCAGTTTTAGCGTTTACATTGCTAGACCCGGACAAGAGCTATGCATTACATGTACTTTACGGGGCATTTCCGGCTGTTTTATTTAATCTTTATTCATCGATCTGATTTTACTTACAGTAGGGACCGAAATGAGTGTCACCCTTTATTTGCAGAATTTTGTGGGCACGGGCCACTTTTTTGTGGCGCATGTGGCTTTGTACAGTGCCCTACGTGAAGGGGATGTAGCCTATTGAAAGAGCTAAACATTTTCCAGAAATGGCCGCTGCTCCATGTGGCCAGTTTCGGCTGAGCGCCTCTTTGCCAACTTTCTTAGTCATCTGCTACGCACGTGACCGTTCATGTGAGTCCGCCCGCCCTAGGCAGCAGTCAAAGCCCGTGCTTGTAGCGCCACAAGCTGGAACCGACAATTCTTCACCATGCGTGGCACTGAAACCATCAATTTTGACTGCGATTCCGCACTGACGATTCTACAACAATTGCAAAATACATGACACGGAACAGCTACCAGACCTTAGCTGCAAAGCCTCGCGTAGGCAATCCGCCAACACTCCCCCAATAGCGATGCCGACCCTACGGACAAGACGATGACAATCGACACCGGACCTGCCACCATGGGCATGTCAGTTAAGGCCACGGAGCCCACGCTCGAGCTGCTGAACCGCACCCCGATCACGTACCAATCGGCTCTCAACACAGATAAGAACATAATCCACGAGGCACGACACGTCGCAGCGACTGAGGTGCTATACCAGAAGCTCTGGAAGGAGAGAAGTACAATCGGGGCTCTTACGAAACACCACCTAGGTCTGGGTGACCGAGATATCTGCACTGTCGCCCAACAGAGTCGGTGGATTCGAGGGGGCTTTAACGTGTGTATACCTGTCGAGGTGCAATCGCTTGGCTCGCGCCGGAAACTCATCCTACGTTGTGCCATGCCTCATAAGCTCGCCGAAGCCGAAACCCCGGGCAGCATCGATGAGAAGATGGGCTGTGAGGTCGGAACATACGCATGGATGCAGGAGAGATGCCCTGATATTCGTATCCCACATCTATACGGCTTCGGCTTCTCTGATCACCGTCATGTACGTACAGCTTCATTCCCTCCCATCTTCCTCGGTACTGACAACGGAGTCGGCAGTTCACACACGAGGCACACCGCCCCTTGTACGTACGCATTGTGCGTCATCTACAGCGCCTACTCTATAGCCTCATTGGATACCCAACCCTCCTCTCACGCTATATTCGCCATCCAACCACCCACCGCCTGATCACGGCGTATATGCTTCTTGAAGACGTGCGTTCAGACACCAGCCAGATGCTGTCAAAAACATGGGACAAAGAGCGAGGGGACCCTGCCCGAAGGCAGAGACTGTTTCGAGGCATGGCTCGACTGATGCTCTCTCTCGCCCGCATCCCCCAGCCGCGGATCGGTTCGTTTCGGTTCCACGACGACGGCACGATCACGCTGACGAACCGGCCCCTCAACTGCTCCATCATGCTGCTCGAGAACGATGGCACTCCAAGGACCATACAGAGGGACGACACGTATCAGTGTACCGAGCCTTTCATAGCAGACCTATTCGGCTTCCACGACAAACGCTTTCTTACTCACCCAAACGCAATCTTCGACGATAGAAGCTGCCGCGGTGAGATGGCCGCTAAGGTATTGCTCCGCGCTCTCGCACACCGTTACGTCCGACAGGATCGACGGAAAGGGCCCTTCTTCCTCCAGCTTGACGATCTTCACGCTAGTAACATCTTTGTCGATGACGATTGGAACATAACCTGTCTCATAGATCTGGAGTGGGTATGCGCCCTGCCCGTGGAGAAGCTGGCTGTGCCGTACTGGTTGACGGGATGTGCCGTCGACGGGATACTTGGAGAGCGCTTCGCCGAGTTCAACCAAGTCCGGGAGGAGTTCATGGGCGTATTCGAGGAAGAAGAGCGCAAAGTCACGGCTGAGCACGGCCTCTCGCTGGCGCAAATCATGCGCGAGAGTTGGGAGTCGGGAGGCGTGTGGTTCTGGTACAGTATAACGTCTACTAATGCCATGTATCCTCTTTTTACCGATCATCTTTGTCGTAGATTTTCGTCATTTCGTCTCTCGCCCGAGGATGAAGAGTTGTTGTCCAAATTTTGGTCCGAAGATGCTGCTAGGGTCGTCGAGGGCAAGGTACAAGAGTACCATAGGTATGAGGTAGAGCTGAAGCGCTTATTTAGCTCAGTGTAACTCTAAGAATCGCGATTATAGATAATAGAGATGGTTGTTGGTTGTGCGAACCAGAAGAAGCTAAGGCCGCCGTAGCTGATAATAGCGGCCATAGTTATGTGTTCTGCTATGACAGTAATACTCTCTCCGACCCCTATTGCTATCGGCTTTGCTCTTTTTCCCTGTTTCTCTCTATCAATGTCCCCATTTCTTATTCATTCTCCTGACGCTCCCTCTCCTGACGCTCCCTCTCCTCCCGTTCCCTCTCTTCCCGTTCCCTCTCCTGACGCTCCCTCTCCTGACGCTCCCTCTCCTGACGCTCCCTCTCCTCCCGTTCCCTCTCTTCCCGTTCCCTCTCCTTACGCTCTCTACCCCTCCTGTCCTTAGCCTCTTGGCCAGATGAGACCACAATCGCCAAATCAGTTGCGTTTCTATTCACGCCAAATGTCGCCTCTTCCTCAACGCCGCTATAGTCCGATAAGCGATTAGAAGCATCAATGCGCTCTTGGATTTCGCGCCCCTCCCCGTCCGAATGGCTCCATCGACTCGGATCGTTGGCCATGGTAGATATGAGAAACTGGGATTGCCGTCGCCTTAGCAAGAGGATGGCTTGGGAGAGCGTTATTATCTAAATGTGTCTGGGAAGAGCTCGTTCATCGAATTGTTGGAAGTACAGCATCTTCCGATAAAGGGATCCTTGTGGGCGATTTGCTTCAACTGGAATCGTTCGAGCCTGAAGCCTGGGGGCAGGTCGCTTAAAATGGTCAGTGCTCAGGTGGGGCAAAGAGGGGCGACACCGATTTTGCAAGCAATGGTATCTGTTAACCTCCATTTTGACCCTTGCTGCTTTGCCCTCTAAGGACGATATATGCCAATCAATAGAGGTATGTCTCTATAAGGCAACCAAACCAAGTGGGTTAATGAGCGAGCCTCCATTACAACGACGTCTGCCTTCACCATGGCGGCTTGGGTCGGGTTTAGTCACGTGATCTCGAGAACGCTCTAGAAGCCTGAAAAATTAGGCATCAACTCTTTTGCAGCGATCGAGGGCTGGCCACGTCGCGAGACCACCGAGTCAAAGCCAGAGACTGCAATACTGAAGCATCGATGGCTCCGCAACTAGCTCCTGCCCAGCATGACCAGATCGAAGCTATGGTCAAAGGTGGGTTAACGAATAAGATTATTGCCGAAGCCGTTGGCTGCAGTGAGCGCACCGTCCCGAGAATTCGATTGAACCTACGACTGTTTGGAACCACGACAGCCCCTCCGAACCGTGTTGGCCGTCGTGGCAAGATCCCCCCCTTTGCCAAAGAGGCTCTACTCGAACGTTTGACTGAAGAGCCCGAGATGCTTCGATCGGAGATGATCAGCTTTCTTCGTGACGAGTTTGAAGTGGAAGTGTCACCTTCTACCATTTCTCGACTTTTGAAGGACGCAGACCAGTCCAGAAAAACCATCGGTCGTGTGGCAGAGCAGCAGGATCCGGAATTACGAGATCTATACCTATATAAGGTTTCGGACTGCCAGTCGTACCAGATGGTCTTTATCGACGAGTCTGGCTGCGACAAGCGGACGGGGCATCGACGCTACGGATGGGCGAAGAAAGGAGTAAGGCCTAGACGAAGGGCCAGGTACAATCGCGAACAAAGGTTCCAAGTCCTTGCAGCATATACACAGGAAGGCGTCGAACTAGCGCGAGTTTTCCCAGGATCTACTACTACTGCCGTCTTTGAAGACTTCATTGACCAGTTGCTACACCACTGCCGCAGATGGCCAGAGCCGAAGTCCGTCCTTATTATGGACAATGCTTCTTTTCACCGCTCAGACAGAATTGAGCAAATGTGTGCCGAAGCTGGGGTGAGGCTGATTTTTCTAGCGCCATACTCCCCAGACATGAACCCAATCGAAGAGTTCTTTGCAGAGGTGAAGACGTACATGCGAAGGGAACGACGTAACCATATCGAACTCTATGAGAACGATTTTGGCGCCTTTGTGCGGCACGCTGTCGACATTGTGGGTGCTCGACAAGCAAGTGCCGAAGGTCATTTCCGTCACTCCAGGATTTGTATTGAGCAATTTCCAGAAACGCCATAATATGTATTGCCATATAGAAAGTAAAACAGATGCGCTCTATGATGCCTTCGTCTCTTTTACCCAGATCTCAACGTCATCAATAAATGATCTTGCAATGCCCGGCTTGACGCCGTTTGTAACGAAAATCTTCACATCCTGATCCTGATAAACATGCCTCAGATCAAAGCCTTCTCTTAATGTGATCGCACACGCTTTCTGAAAGCCTTGTTTCCATTCCGGATCATCGACCTGCCTACAATGCCAATCGCAGTAGGCCCGAATGGCTTTATCTCTCGGATTCGGAATACTAAAATTAGCAGGACGCCTCGCTGGCGCCACCGGCGGAGCGCCCATCGAGGCTTGACCGTAATGCGGAGGTAAGACATTGACGATTTTGATTGGTGGTCCACCCTCACAGAGAGACCCCTTGCGCTTTAGCTTCCGTTCTGAAGCCGCCTGTTCCTTGGCGTAGATCAGCTCACGGATAAATTCAGGCACATCCTTGTGTGTTTTAAGTGGATTGCCTTCTTCGGCATACCGCACAAGCTTCGTTAAGACTTGACCATCCAGGAAAAAGTGCTTCTTGCTGTCCGGATTACGCCAACAGTGGCCTCCTTGGTTCTTGCATGGATGCCCCGGGCATCGCATGAGGGCATAAACGTCATTCCATATGGTGTTCTGTAGGAGGATATCATCTCTCTCGACATGTTGAGCAGCCGTGCCAGCGGCGCTCTGTGTGCTCACGGCAATGGTCTGGGTCTCTTCCATACAAAAGAACGAGATATTGATTGTCAGCTTCTTCCCGGCGCGGAAGAAATTACTCCAGGCTCTCAACTGGTCCTCGATGTCCTTCCAAACGATATTCCATTCGTCAAAGCGCATGCTCAAGTCCGTTTCGGATCGTTCCTGGGTAGATACGGCGATATTTGTCTCGTGGGGTTTGTAGCATTTCTTTGGCGGTGTATTCTTCTTCAAAAGGTCCTCTAGCTTTGACTTCAGGGTCCTGTCCCAGAAAGCACCAGGCGCTAGGACAAGATTCCGCTCTGTGTCGCCCGTGAGCTTCGTAGCTCTCACTTTCTTTAATTGCAGTTTCCACACGATGGAATAATGAACACATGTAGGGGGGCATTCATTGTATGGCAGGTTCGGATTCCAGTCGGCCAACTGGAGCAATGGGAGTCCCGGTTCGCTTCTCTGCAGCTGGCTACGGTCAGCAGGGCTTTCGCTACGGCAATCAAAGTCAGGGAGTTTGGGGGTTCCATAATCGAAATTGTCATCGTCTAAATAGGCAAAATCTAGAGGTGCGTTATCCATGGTGGCGACGTTGTCATGGGCAAGCTGATTGTGAGGCGAATTCTAGCCGCCATGACGAAGAGAGGCAAGGTCTTGGAAAAGAACACGTGTCCTTTGTTACGTAATAAACTGTCACGTTATACTTACCTAATCAGGAACATGTTATCACGCTCTCACTGGCATGAAGAACCAGCATGAAAGTCTCAGTGAAGTCGGAGGGAGATAGAAGACAAAACTCGATGATGAAGACGCTGACATCTGTCATACCAGGAGTTTTTATGTGCAATGTAGGAATGGATTCAGCGTTCCAGAAGAGGATTAATAAAAGAGGATTCAGTTGGCTGCTTTTGGCTAATGTTATGCGGAGAAATTCTGATACACTGTGCGTTTTAATACGCACTGTACTAAGCCACAGTCATCTAAAAATGGCCCTAGCTCTCAGCCCTTGTAATACTAAAAGGGTGACACTCATTTCGGCCCCTACTGTACCTTGGGATATTTGGCTGGGAATTAGCTAATCGTGGCAGATGTTTAGCGTTACATCGGCGTAGCCACTTACTTTATCGATGGAAATTGGCCGTTTGGACGCGGATGCAGGGCGCATGCGGGAGTGGACCTTACATCAGCTTAACAGGGATTAGGTGCCACTAAAAAACATGGTTTTCACGAAGTCGCTCCCAACCAAGTGGAGCCAATATGATATCTAGAGCCATTTTCGACCAAGAGCCAGAAATGGCTCTTCGAAGCTGAAAGCGCTCGACCAAGTTCTCATTCAATTGTCAGAAACGATGAAGATGGTGACAATAGCTCCAGAACGGCCGCTTTTCCCACGTAATTACCATACTACACTCCATCATCTAATTGGTATTGGTGGGGCCGTCGTCGTTAGGTTGAGGGAAACCAACCTTTCCATCATCGAATTAGCTCTCATTTGGAAGGCGTCTCCACTGGCCATTCTATGGAACAGTGACCGGATGTGAAATGCATTGAGAGAAAGAAGTGTGTAGGCAATTCCTTAAGCCTAATGGGCTAGAACAATTCCTACCTCGAGACTAGTTGCCTCGAATCCTTTCCCCCAGCGGATTGGACTTCACTATCTACCTAATCTAGCTAGTCCAAATTCACTTCTTATGCTCACCGCCTGCCTATTTGACTAAGTTCCATTTCAGTCCCGCTCACCGCCTTCCCGAAAGGCTCTTAAACTTCACCGCCTCCCTAATTCAACTAGCTCATACGCTTCTCTTGCTCACCGCCTACCTAATTTGACCAAGTTCTATTCCTTCCGGTCCCGCTTACCGCTTTGCCCAAATGCTTCCACATTTCACCACTTACCACTTCCTGTTTGCTGCTCCGCTCTTCTTGCTCCCTATCTTCTTCTTGTCACTAGCAAGATGGAATTCAGTTAAACGATCGCATGTGCACGCTGAAGTTTGATGTAGTTTGATGTCCATTGCTCTATGCGCTCTAGGGCTTGCTGTGGTGGTCCTTGTTGAGTGCATTGGCTAAGTGATTAGGTCACAAGCATCGGCCTAGACCATGTTGAGGGATTACAGACCAGTCATGATGCCGGGATGATTAAGGACGAGCGTGATAGCACTTAGAGGAAGAACCAGATACAGCCCAGTGGGCCACTAAGGGCAGCAAGATGACGCGCCAGAGCGCAAGTCTACTTCAATTTCATCCGTCACTTTAGCCACACAGAAACGCAAGCGCGTCGCTCCAAAGCTGGGAAAGGAGCAGATTAATTAAGGTGACCAGCCCAACTCCAACTCTCCCGCTAAAAAGAGACGGCCCGGTCATGAAGCGGAATCATCCTAGAGCACCCGAAGAGCCAGGATCGTGTTCCTTTTGTCGACTGACGACATGGACTCTGTGGTTCAGGTTAAAGTTCGGCGATAAAGAACCATTCTACCTGTTGCCCAGAGGATGGCAAGCATGGAAAGACTGTCTTTACGAGATTTGATGTGAAGGGCGACCTAATTGCGACCGCTAGGGCACTGGTGAAGGACATGGTGATTTGTCTTCTAGTCTGTGTAGCAATCATTTCATTTCTCTACTCCGCGAACCAGTGAGATGTTGATACACACGACCAAGTGTTCTAATTTCGCAGCGCTTTCTATCATCTGCCAGAAATTCCACCTCGTACGGGCGCCGGTTGAAGACTTGACACAAAATTAAACTTCACGTCTCGAAGGAAGAAAGCAGAGACAACAAACAGCGAGGAAAGATGTATATAGGATTACGGTTATGAATAGCTCCCATACTTACGAAGAGATGCTCTCCCTTTGAATAAGGGGGGTTTTCTTAGCTAAGTCTCATGTTAGGGCCGTAGCATGGCATGAAGCAACAGAGTGGAGCAAGTGAACGAGGTAAAATAAGTGGACTGAAGTAAGTACCTGGTGGGTGAAGAAGGGGAAATGAGGGTGTTCGGGCTAGGGAGAAAGCCCTAAATAGTTGGGCTTATAAGCCACTTCTAACACAATAAAGTAAGCTTAACAAAGAACGCACAACATCGTTCCCGCTAACGCGCAGACGCAAGCTACTACATCAACACTATAACTTAGACACAGAAAAAAAGGGGCCCCCAGTACTGTACGAGAAAGCAAATTCCAAAAAGTAAGCCACCGTTCTCATAAACTGACGCACAGCGCAGGACTCGGGTCCAAACCGCCAGCATCACGCTGCAATATTCCAAGCAACCAAAGACGCTCCTGCATAAGAACCCGAACCTGCTCTTGCAGGTGAGACACCTCCGCATAAGAGCCCGTAAGAAGCTGCCATAGCAGTTGAACCTCGGCCCGTTCTTCGTTCAACTGCTGGACAAGTTGTTCCAAGAGGGCAACCTTCGTCTCGACATTAGCCAACCGACACCCTAACACTGACGCTTCTGTCTCCTGATTGCAACGCGAGTCTGCAAGCGAACCCTGCTGCAACAACACTGACTTTTGCTGTTCTGGCACCGGGGCCTCGGTTTTGTAGGTGACGGGCTGTGATTGTTGTTGCAGAGGAGTTGCTTGTTGCGTCATGACCTGGACTGCGGTATAGGGAGTGGCAGCCATCTGTCCCTGAAAGGACACCATCTGCGGATTTTGCTGCTCGACGGAGATAGCGGCGTGCAGGGCATACGTGGCCGCCTGTGCCGGTGTCAGCACGTGGGTGTAAGAGCCGTCCTGCGTGGATAGACTCTTGCCCGATGCTGCTGAGAAATTGCTGGGGCTGCTCTGGATGCTGCCTGTTAGACCAACTGAGAAGGAGGAGGTCTCGTTGTGTATTTGCCTAAGGGACTGAGGGTGCATCAGGGCGCTTGTGGCGGGATGGGTGTTCATGTTCGTGACTATGTGAATCTGTCGATGCCTTTCCAGACTCGACGACTTGTGTTGAAGTCAGTACACCATCTCCTTTGGATACAGAAGGCAAAGAATAGGAGACGAACGTCGATTTATAGCGAAGTGGTGCTGGGCTGGGACGGCAGGGACCGGGTGGTTCTTAAGTGTCTCTGGTAGTTCGAGCTGAACAGGCACCCTGGCTCCGGAATGGTGTGCAAGCGTGACCTCCTTCAATGCAACCAGACTAATGAGATGAGATAATCTTAAGTCCAACAGATGGGGGAAGGCAGATTCATCCTACTAAAAAAGGGGTTAAAAGCGTGACGCCTACTTACCTGGTCATGTAAGGCAGATTTACGAAGGACGGTCAATGGAGGAAGGGGGCAGGGTATATGTGTGGATCGTTAAGATCCAGGGAGCTGATGCTGCGATGTTCCACAGATTTAGGGTTAGTGAAAATATAGATGGAGATGCCACTTTGCTCGCGTTGAAAAGCCGAGTGACAAGTTACAACTCATATATCTCTTGCTCTGCCTACCTCCCTAAACATACGGCCGCGAGGCAATGAACGGTCAAGTCGATGTTAGCGCTGTGAACGTATGAACCCTTGATGCGTATAGAATCGTTGACTACAGGTAACTAAGCGGGGGTCCAAACATTTTCATTAAAGACAAGTCAATTGCACTTCCAGGAGCAAATTTCAATACAGTGAACGGCATCAAGTCTATATACAGAAGAATCAAGTACAAGCCCGGCTAACAGTCCTCGGCCGGGGTTTCAAGAAGCACCCGCACGTTCCTAAAGGACTCGTGATGGTCATATTCAAATGTGATCCTCGTGCAAACGTAGTCACTTAAACCCCGAGGTAATGCAACATTCTCCGTCCGACTGTCGAAGTTGCCGAAGACTTGGGTTATGTGAATGATGTGCTTGTAATTGAAGGGCAGTGTTTGACAGATCCGCACCATAGACAACACTGCCAGATCAAGGATGCCGCCTATCTCTCTAGGGTCAATCTCTTCGTATTTAAGGAGATCGTGAAAGCGGTGGAGATAGTCACCGGCGGGCGCCGTGAAAGGTTGCCCTCTGACAAATAGGCGATAGTATGCATAAAGGTAGGTGAGCGATTCGGCGAATTCCCTTGGGCATAACTGGCTTGATAGAGTGTTGAT
>MU854078.1:0-21064 GCA_033297225.1 Diplogelasinospora grovesii | reverse complement strand
TACCGATGAGATCGTCATATTTCCCTGTGAATCGCGAGAACTTTCATCGGGGGTTGAGGACTGAGACTGAGTGGTGAGCTCGGCAAACTGGGAATTTTAGTGCGCGTAAGGCTATCGCTAGTAGCTCTGTTAAGCTCTCTCCTCCACCGTAATAGTGTTCTAACGCTTCCAAATCGTCATCCTTCAGCTCCTTCAACTTCCACTCCTTAATCAAGTGCTCGATATCCACTATCCCAATTTAATCTCTGAATCGCTTAAAGGCTGGTCCAAGAAGCGGCTTTGTCAGGCTATCGGCGAGCATGTTACCTAACGCCTTATAGTCCACCGTGATCCTCCTATTGGCGACGGCTTCGCGCAGCCAGTGGTTATGAATATCGACGTGCCGGAGCTTTGTCTGTAGTGTGGCGATCTCGGCGTTTACGAGCCGTATCGTCTGAGTGTTGTTACACCAAAGCTGTAAGGAGCTCTCGTCGAAGCTAATTCCCACCTCCTTGAGCAACCGCTCTACGAAAAGAGCTTCCTTAGCGGCCTGAGCAAGAGCCAGTAACTCCGCCTTAGTTGTAGAGGTAGTTACTATATCTTGCTTATTGGCTCTCTATCTAATTGTACCATTAAAGAGCTTCATAACGTATACTTATAAGCTCTTGCGATTAAGGCTGTTATCAGCGAAAGACGCGTCGCTCCAGGTCTCTAGTCGATCTCCTCCTCTGTAGCGCGTAGTATTATGTAGCTAATAGGTATTCGATCACGCGGTCCGCTGCTTCGTGGTGTTCGTTGCCTGGATTAAGGTTGAACCGTGGTAGCTGTAAGGCTATGAACGCGATGTCGGCGCGAGTGATGATAGCGGCGTATAGGATTGAGCTAGTCTTGCGTTGGTATGCGTTGATAGAGCTGTGATCAGTAACGCCGTCGAAGGGCATCCACTCCTTGCTCGCTATCGGTATCTTGGGCTTCTTATAGGCTGGATTTTTAAGGAGATTAGCGAGCTTCGCGATATAGTCAGATTGGGACAGCTAGATCAAATGCTTAGCGCGGTTGCGGATCACTTCGATCCTAAGGAACCACTGTAGTGGATCGCCGCCCTGCAGGGCGTAGCTTTCTTTGATCTTCTCTATAGTGGAGCGGGCGAGTTGCTCCTTGTCTTTCTTAAATGCTACGACGATATCGTTAACGTAGAAGAAGATTACTATACCGTCGCGCATAAAGCAGCAGGGTTCGTAGGGTACTAGGTTAAAGCCTTACGCGCGCAGAGTCGTTATAAAGTACTTCTACTAGAGTAGTAATGACTCGCGGAGGCTGTATAGCGCTTTTTTAAGCTCTAGAACGCGCCTAGGATCGCGATATTTAGGAGGCTGGCGTATATAGACTTTATATAGTAGTTCTACGTGTATAAAGGCGTTAACGATGTTATACTGGATAAGCTCGAGGTTAAACCTCGCCGCTATCGCTATCATCGAGCGGAACGAGTGCCCTATAAGTGTATATGCGTAAGTGTTCTTTATAATGTTCTTAGCCTGTTAATCTCCTTTAACGACGAGCCTCGCCTTAGCCTTCTTTAACTAACCGTGTTTATTAAACTTATATATTATCACTTACATGCAGTTAAGCACTTAATTCCCTTCTGCGGCGCTCCGCGGGCGCTTAATCTACGAGTTTATCTCGTGATGGCTTTTAAGATGAGCCGCTTACGCTTCGCGAAAGAGCTTGCTAAATGGGTGTGACCTAAGCTCCTTATGGCTCTTTAGCGGTGGCGGAAAGTCTCGTTGATGGATCCTGCCTCTGCTATCGACCTTAAATGCACCCTTTAGCGCTTAGTTTGTATCCTTTCACTCTTTAATGTGTTAAACAGCGCGATTTATGATCTTTTACAGCTTATTCTTAGTTACAGGCTTCTTATTAACTATTGCCACGCTAATGGCTCGCCTTCCTGCAGTAAAAGCAGCCTCTTAAGCTATAAAGTAGCGGTTAATAGTGCGATTATCATAACTTAAGCCGGTGCAAGTACGCTTAGCGGACCGTATTGCTTCTAAGGGATAATTATCATTAACTAGCCTAATGGTGCGAGTAAGCCTAACGAACTATATTGATCTTAAGAGCTCTTTAAAGGCGGCAGCTTTTAGTGCTTTTAAAGGAGGAGGAGTAGTTTTAAGAGTTAAGAGTGGTTTAAATCGCGCGTTAGTATAAGAGTGATTAGTTCTTACTGATTAAGCGTTATTACATATCTTTTAAGCGCTTTCGCCGATCTTTAAGCTCTCCTCGACTCTTTAATGCGGTGGTAAAGTACTGCTTAAATCTTTATCTTCTTCCTATGTAAAAGCGTTATAGCTATTGCTTATACACTTAAGTAAGCAAATGTTACGTAATAAGGATTTTATTTACTTAAGGGTAATTAAACGAAGCTTATCTTTAAAGGTTATAAGCGTTTTAATGAAGAATTTACTCTTATTAAATATTATATTACGTGTACGTATAATTGTATTCGTGTGTAGATTTTAAACTTAATAAATATTTATTAAATTATATTTAATTAAGTAGCTAATCTAAGCATTTAGATTAATCTTCTTTTTACGCTCCTCTTTCTTTTATTTTATAGTAGTTATAATGTAAGCTTTATAGCCGTAAGCTTAAAGGTAAGCTTACGAGGGCTTTTATAAGCTACTTACGATATTATCTTTATATACTAAATATATATAAAAGAGCTTATATAGCGATTATTAGTATAATCGTTACTTAAGGATCCTATTATAAAGATATATAGCCGCTTTATAGATCTTAACCTATAAATAAGTTAATAGCCGAGCACTTGCTCATATAAAGCGCGCCTTTACCTTAATTACATCCCTTAAGCGCTTTATACCGCTATTTTAAGCTAGCGTGTTTAATGCGGAGGGCTCGATTTTAACATATCGGTAATGCTTAAGGTATTCCTTAACTTAATACGCTTACGTAATCTCGTTATCATACTCGATTATAATCAGTTTAATATCGAATTAGCTGTTAAGTATATTAAAGAAGTAGTCGAGCGCTTCGATCAGATAAGGAGCATCCCACTTTTAAAGATAAATATCGAATATATAGCTAAAGTACCACTCGGTAAAGAGCATTACCTTCTTATATCCCTCCTTATTTATTTCGAGCTTAAGGAAATTCACGGCCTAATAAGATCTTAAATTCAGATTGGAGTTCCTTTACTCGCGGCGAATACAGCGCTTAGATTTTAATACGCTACACGCATCACACTTTATAATAATAAGTCCACGTACGCGTACCCCCTTAAATATATAGCTTAAGTTAATAATAACCTTAATCACGTTAAGGCTAAGGTAGCCGAGTTTAAGATATTAAAGTTTAGCCGAAGCTGCGTTAAGTACTCTCTTAATTTAAGAGTTATAAGTATAATAGCATATAATAAGCGCGGCGTTATAGCTTACTGTTAAGTTGCTCTCTTTAATTATAAACTACTTAAACTGATCGGTAAGTTTATAAATAATAAAGTTATCCTTTTTACGTAGCTAGTTAGTTAAAGGCTTATTATCTTAATAGTATCCGAGCTTCCGAAGTTATTAAAGCGACATTAAGTTATAAGCGAAGCTCTTATAGTAAGCAACGTTGCGGAGGCGGATCATCTTTAAACTATAAGGGCCTCTTACACGGATATTAACCTCCCCGTAACTGTAAATCACTACCATTAAATTGCCTACGTATATATAGTCATCGGTTAGAGCTATGCGGTAATTATAAAACTACTTAACGTTATAAAAGATATGTAAGGTTATACCGGAATCGAGGATTACTACGTTTTTAAGAGGGTATTCGGCAGCGTTAAAAGCGCCTTTATAAGTGAGGAAGCTCGCCTTTATATGCTTACGCTGCTCGAGGAGTCAGTCCTCTCCGTTATCCTTTTTCTTTCTTTACGCGATCTTTTATATCTTAGCATTAAAGAGCTCGTCTCTCTTAATTCGATCCTTAACGAGTTGCAAGATCGCTTCGCTAACGATTTAAGAGCGATATACGAGCTTTAGGAATATGTAAAAGCACTCTTCGAGAGTATGGCCTTATAGACACGCTTTACACTTTACGCGTATACTCTTAAAGTCAGTTTTAAAGTGCTTATTATCACGGCCATTACGGCCACGGCGCTTATAGCTTCGTTAGCCTCGATAGTTATCGGCAGTCTTCTTTAGAGCGCTTTTAAGGGCGCCGTTAGTGTTAAGGTTATCTAGCTCTTAGCTATAAAGGGTTAGAAATGCTCTTCTTTTAAAGGGCTTAGCTAAAAGGTTCGCTAGCCTACGAGTAACGAAGGCCTTTAAGTTGGCTGCGAGCTCCAAATATAAGATACTCCTATTAAGGATCTTATCATGCTTATTAAGTTCAATATTTTAACTCTACAGCTACGTAAGCGGCACAGAGTTTATAGCGTTAATTAGCTCTATGCTCCACGCTTATAGCTCTTTACATTAAGTAACGTTATACTATATGCCGCGCGCTATATAGGTCTTCCATCCCTATATCCATTTAGGGAGCTTACGAGTAGACTTCTTAATACTGCTGAGGTGGTTAAGGTAGTCCTCCATCAGTATAATCTTCCTCTTTAATTTGTAGGGTTTATTAGCATTAAGGAGGGCTTAATACCACTCGCGTAGGGTCTTTTCGTATAGGCAGTACTTGTTGAAAGGAGCGCATGGAAAGGTGGGATCATGTAGCCTAATTGGGAGCGCTCCATGGGCTGTGGAAGCCGTGGAGGTCGTGGCTCACTTATTGGCTCGCATGTGACCCACATTGCGGCCATTTCCGCGAGCTTACCGGAGGCGATTTCCGCGCACTATACCTAATGGAGCTTGGCGTTATGGAGCAGGGAAACCTTATTCCAGGTCGCTATAAGATGTCTAGAATATAGGGTCTTCGAGGGTCCCTAGACTATATTGAGCCTTAGATCTTATACAGACACAACCGTAGTTGATTGATCAATAAGTTCAAGATTGACTACTCTATTTTGGTGCGCTTCTAGGCCGTGACTTCTAACAGTACTGCTCTTAGATCTCTAGTGTAATCGTGTCGTAGACCTAGGAGGTAAGCTTCTCTCTGTTACTCTTGAATCGCCTATAATCCACCTTATGCTCCTTATAGATATTAATAGCGTCGTTATACGCGTTTCAGCCGTTGTCCGTAAGGTCGAGTGTTAATGTAGGGACTGTAGGAAGCTCGTCAGGGATATAAGAACCAGCTTGCACAGTGGTACTTAAGCCTGCTAATGATCTGGTTAATCTCGTCGCAAGCTGAGAGGTCGCTGTACTTACGCGCTTCAGGTAGTGGTCGATGTCGGGCTCGGTCAGCTCAATAGGCCACTTCGTACTGCTCTCTAGATTAATGTATGTCTAGAGCCGAAGGTCCTTCGCTCTTCATAAGAACTAGTTCTTCCAGGCGTCCCAGTCGCTCTGCTTGCCGTAAATAACGTGTTGTGCGCTTACGGCCATCGCGAGTGCTTAACGGATTCTTAATTAGTTAAAGTCACTTATTGCTACGGTCTGATCGGTTGGAATAAGAGCAAAATGAGACTCTTAATTATTATAGTATAGCGTAGTCAACCAATTGGGACATTCAAGGGTGGCATAAGTGCTTGATTCATTTATGTATCTGCTTGTAGGAGCTCTCATCGCGCAGAGCATGGTTTTCTCGAGTGCAGGGACCCTGCGCGGCCCACAGTTAATGCGGCCCGTGCCCAAGTGCTCACGTGCGCCCAGATGCGTGGGATTCAACAGTTCTGCCTTGTGTTAGGTAATGCTCCCTTATGTACTTCTATGCTACATGTAGATACAGCAAAGCCACACAAGCCACAGGCTTACCCCGCGGTCTTTAAAAAAGTTAATAAAAAAACTAGCGACGCCCAATTCGCCTTCCACTATAGAATCTAAAGCTAAGGAAAGAAGAAGAAAAGAGGAAAAATATCTACAGCGAAAGAATGTTATCTAGCTATGAGCGTGATGCGAAAATTAGAAGCGGTTGTAAGCGGTTGCACGCGGGTGTAAGCAGGTCGCGGGATCGCGGTTGGCACTGAATATAGCTGTCAGATGCAGCTGCCAGATCGGTCCCGTGACAGAGATAGTGAACTCCTCTAAGGACTCTATCGGTTAATAATCAGTTCAAGCATTAGTCTTAACAAGAGGCCTTTCACCTCTTAAGTACTTGCACGTAATTCTATCTTACGCACGATCTCCACGTACCAAGCTTCAGCGTACCTAACCTTGATAATAAGAATAGACCCTTAACAAGTCAGCCTAATTCCCCTTAGGACCACATTAATACGTTATACTATGCATTCACGTTAACGTAACATTTATTTAAAATTTAAAATTTTTTTTTTTTACACCACTTGCCCTTCGTGACATGACGTAACTCCATAGTACGTACTGTGCGCGAAAAAGGTAGCTTACATGGTCTATCCCCATATCAGCCACTTCTAGCTTGTGTTAAAGCATCTTCAGTGAGCTACCTTTGGTGTACATTCGGTCAGGGGGCGCGAAGCCACAAGTGTTAGCAAATGGACCCCGCTTAAAATAATTAACTAAAAAACCAGCGACACTCAATTCGCCTTCTACTGTAAAAGCCGCAGTAGTGGCTAAGTTTTGTAAAGAGCTTTTAGCTCCTTGCTTGAACCGGTTAAAGGATCAGGCTAAACTCTGTATGTTAAACTTACACCACTCTGTATAAGTCGAATAAAGGTAAATTAGTAGTTAAGTTAACCGAAACTTAAGATTAAATGTAGAACTTATTCCTAAGTAGGAAATTACTAAAATAGAAAATCACAGTCCCACCGCTGTGCGCTAAGGTTAAAGAGCCTAACTGTCACGAACCAGAAGAACTAACAGCCGGCAGGCAGCTGGGATCAGGATGATGGGTCTAGGAAGACCGGCAGCTAGTCAGGCTGTACGGGACGGGAATAGACTAGTGGGGCTTAACCCCGTTAGGGCGGACCAATGATAAGAAGGATCACCAGGATCACGGTGATCCAAGTGATCCAGCCCGCAGAGGCTCACCCGGATCACGGTGATCCAAGTGATCCAGCCCGCAGAGGCTCACCCGGATCACGGTGATCCAAGTGATCCAGCCCGCAGAGGCTCACAGGCATGGGAGTGATCCAACAAGTATATATACGATGGTCGTAACCACGACTCTAGATAGTTACCTTTGTTACGACAGTAAGCAATATAAGTGCTTGAGCTATCATCTGCAATCTTGTATCCAAACCTTGTGCAACCTTGTTACCACTTGCAACCTACCTCATCAGTGTTCCATTGTCTGTACTCTAGCAGCGTGGGTACTGGATTGTCACACTAACTGTACTAGATTGTACTAGCATCCACGCGGTTGCTGACGCAATCAAGAACCTTGACACGGTTGCTCAGGTCTGCTCGGGTTTGCTCAGGTTTGCTTAGGTTTGCTAGCTTTAGCTCAGGTCTGCTCGGGTGTGCTAAGGTTACTCAGGGCTGCTCATTAGCTTCAGGAGAAGGCGGTCGCTGTGATAGGGCGGAGCCTTCACAGTGTCTTGCATCTCGCTGTGGTTTGTGTGCAAAGAAAATTCCGAACTCGAACCACGTCGGCCATTTTTGGCTGCTGAAAAGGGCTGGCACACCCACTTAGCAACAGGGATTAGGTGCCACCAAAAACACGGTTTTCACGAAGTCGCTCCCAAGCAAGTGGAGCCAATATAGCATCTAGAGCCATTTTCGACCAAGAGCCAGAAATGGCTCTTCGAAGCTGAAAGCGGCGAACTTAACTCACGGAATAAAAGCAGAAACCATCTTTCGGTATATCCTCTCCCCTCACATGCCTACCGGCCCAGATACACTAGCCCTGAAAACATCGGGTGAGGAGTAAGTAGCACTCCTTCTTACGCCTAACACCAGGACTCACCCTCCAGGTTGGAGGAGTTTCACCTTAAACGGGACTGCCTTAACGGCCAGGCGCCCCTTGACCCACTAATACGGCAGTATCACCTGCCCATTTAAGTTGTGTTCTATTCGCTGTCGCCAGAGGATCCTCATGTTGAAGAGCTTGTCCGGGAGTTCTACTGTATACGTCAGGCGATTGACCAAGCACTTCCGGCGCAAACACTTGTCCAAACTGCAGGCGCTAGCGACCCCAGCAACTGCGAAGTCTGCCTCATAAAGCTCGACCATAAGATACACCTCCAGAGACATGCCCTTAAGATTCATTGATCACTTTGATTGGTTACCGACACAATGGTTCAAATCTCAGAACAGTCCAACAGTTGCAACCATACGCCAACAACAGGCAACCCCACCGACGACGATATTGCCGTTATAGGTTTCTCGTTCAAGCTGCCCCAGGACGTAGACGACGTTGCCAGTTTCTGGGATGTCCTTCATCACCGCAGGAACTTGATGACTCGCTGGCCCGAGTCCCGCATGAACGCCGAATCATTCGTCGCAGGCAAACGAAGCAAGGTGTGTAGTAGTAATTAGAGTACCCCCGTAAAGTCGCTGAAGAGTCTTGTCTATTACAGTCCTGACACATACACAGTTCAATTGTCACTGCGGGTACTTCATCCGCGATGACCCGGCTGCATTTATGCCCCATTTTCTCCATCTCTGCAAAAGAAGCGGCCGGTATGCGCCTATAACTGATCGCTATTCCTATATGGGAAACGACGAGCTGATAGGTCTGATTATTCAAGCCCTCGATTCCATGCAAAGATGGACGCTCGAGACGTCCGTGCTTTCGAAAATGGTGAGATGGCGACCTTTTCGGACTAGACGGAGCTATCAATCTGCTGACAAAACGGTTTCTAGCCGGAATCCCTGCTGAGAAACTTAAGGCTCGAGAACAGCCGTATTCTCCGCGTCTTTCACAGATGATTGTCAAGGATGGTTTCATAAGATCCCGAAAATGGCGAGCGGACAGCCGCCACTGGCACTGCGTCGTCGCTCATCCCGAATCGCATAGCTGGTACTTTGATTTGAGAGGGCCCAGTATCCATATCGACACTGCCTGTTCCAGCAGTCTGTTCGCTGTTGACATGACATTCCAGTCTTTGCGGGCCGGCGAATGCTCGTCTGTACGTGATTGTTCCTCCTTCCCCTGAACTGGTGGTTCCGGGAGCTAATCAGCCGCGACACAAAGGCTCTCGTCACCGGCTCCAGCTTAATTCTTACCCCTACCTTCACCCACTACCTGTTAAACCTCGGCTTTTTATCTCCAGATAGCAAATGCTGGGCGTTTGACCACCGTGCAAACGGCTATGCTCGAGGTGAAGGTTTCATCGCACTCCTGTTAAAGCCCCTATCCGCTGCTCTGCGAGACGGTGACATGATCCGCTCCGTTATCCCAGCTACTGGCTCGAACCAAGATGGCCAAACCCCGTCATTGACTCAGCCCAGATCCAGAGCGCAAGAGGAGTTGATACGCCACGTATACGAGAAGGCCAATCTCCCTTTCGACAAGACCCGTTATGTCGAGGCCCACGGTAAGTCGAAAATCATTGGCCTATCGCGCTTCGGCTTCCGGGCTTACATCCAGCTGACAAGCTTATTATAGGCACCGGAACACCTGTTAGCAACCCAATCGAGTTGAAGGCCATTGGCACAGTCTTCCGAGATTCTCGGTCTGCTAATGAGCCTCTTTACGTGTAAGTGACGTGATGGTCGAAGTTTTACCGACTGAAAAGCACAGTCTGATAAACTCTCTATAGCGGTTCCGTGAAGACGAATATCGGACATCTCGAAGGAGCTAGCGGCCTGGCCGGCATTGTCAAATCAATTAGTAAGGACGCCCCTGATTTTATCATCAACCTCGCATCCTGAAGAAGTCCGCGTTTTACAGTATCCCTAGAGAAGGGCATTATCCAGCCTCATGCGCTTTTGAGAAGGTCAACCCAGATATCGATATTGAATTCCATAATATTTCGGTACGCGCCTATAACTCAATTATTCAAGTAGTGGGGGAGCGACGAGCTGACAGGGCCGATTGTGAAGATCCCGACCGAGGAGATTGTGTGGCCAAGCGAGGGCTTGCGACGGATATCTGTGAATTCATTTGGCTTTGGTGGCACGAACATTCACGTTATTCTCGATGACGCGTACCATTACCTACACGAACGCGGCCTCACCGGCAATCATTGCACAAGGACCACGTGGCCGGCAACCCGGCCAAACTCGACCAACTCGCCTACACACTGGCCACCCGGCGAAGCTGCATGCTCTGGCGCACATTCGCTATCGTCAGTGAGGGTCCCGCTGACACTGCTAGCCTGTCTGCCGCCAAGCCAGTGCGCAGCTCCGGAGAAGCTGGACTCGCCTTCGTGTTCACCGGTCAGGGAGCACAGTACGCCGACATGGGCTGGGATCTCATCCACCAATATCCGCTCTTTGCAGAAAGTCTGGAGCGGATTGGCGAAATTTACAGCAGCCTCGGATGTGAATGGGATCTTCTGGATGAACTGCGCAACAGCGAGAATATTGATCGTCCCGAATACAGCCAGCCGTTATGTACAGCTGTACAAGTGGCTCTGGTTGAGCTGCTCAAGAGCTTCAATGTTGTTCCCAAGGCAGCCGTGGGGCACTCTTCGGGTGAGATAGCTGCTGCATACGCCATGGGTGCCCTATCGCTCGAGTCAGCCTGCAAGGTTTCCTGCTTCCGCGGTCAGTTGGCCGGCAAACTGCGGGCTGCCGACTCCGGCGCCATGATCTCGCTGAACCTTGCCGAGGACGAGGTCCTAGCTTACCTCGAGAAGATTGGCACTGCTGCAGCAGGCGTGAGCGTCGCTTGTATCAACAGCCCCCTGAACTGCACCCTGTCCGGCCCAGAATGCGCTATCGAGGCCCTCAAGGAACAGGCCCAAAGAGACCAGATATTTGCCCAGAAGTTAAAGACCGGCATCGCGTATCACTCACTGTTGTGCATCCAGATCTTTGGTAATTGACTGACTTCGGCAGGAAGGTTGGCTTCATCGACATCCTCGAGTTGATCCTTCACGCTTCGAGCTCGCCGCAGAACAGAAAACGCGTCGCCGCCGGCGTGCGGTGAGTTTGTGAGCGAGCCAGAAGACTGACTAGCCGACTGGCTAGCCGATTGGCTAAGCATCAGGCTCAACGCCGACGATGAATCGTCAGAAAAGCGGTCGTCAAGGTAGGTCATGTTGATTATGTTGGTGCTTGGCCAATATCCAAAATTTTGGCTGGAAATCCGAACTTTTGGCCAGAGGTTGCATGAGCCCTATGCCTAACTTGGATGAGTGGACCCTCTACTGATACTCAAATCTAGTCAAATCAAATCAAATTGACTCGCCGACTAATTTGACTTGAAAAGGCCCTAATTTGACTTGATTTGACTTGATTTGACTTGAATTTGACTTGATTGATTTGACTTGTTAGGAACGCTGTTTTACAGGAATGGCCCAAATTACCAAGAGTGGCCCATATTTGACACACCCCTCAGCCGAGCGCCTTGAGCGCTTGGCTGAACCCATTCACAGCTCCCATTGGCTAGTGAGCAGCCTCTCCGCCCTCGTGAGCAATCTCGAGGCGCTCGAAGCCTTCCAGCGTAGGTTCCCTAAGCTCCCTTTGCTTGATTTGATCCGCCACATCCATCAACCCTACTTGATCCCTGAAGCGCTTGAAGCCGGCGCCTGTGAGCGCCTTTGTGAGCCCATCTGCAAGCATGTCGCTCGTTGCCGTATAGTCTACCCTGATCCTTCCATCTGCCGCCGCTTCTCGGAGCCAGTGGTTGTGAATAATATCGACGTGCCGGAGCTTGGTTTGCAGAGTAGCGATCTCGGCGTTAACGAGCCGAATAGTCCGGGTATTGTCACACCACATGTTCAAGTGCGCGTCGTCAAAGCGTACACCAAGCTCGTGAAGCAACCTTTTGGTGAATAGAGCTTCTTTGGCGGCCTGAGCAAGAGAGAGCAACTCCGCCTCTGTTGTAGAGGTAGTCACAGTATCCTGCTTGTTGGCTCGCCAGTTGATCACTCCACCAAAGAGCTTCATAACGTAGGCTTGGGAGCTCTTGCGGTCAATCTTATTGTCGGCGAAGGAGGCGTCGCTCCACGCATCAAGGGTATCGCCACCCCGAGCTCAAGCGCGTAGTATTGTGTATCAAGTAGGTATTCGATCACCTGATCTGCAGCTTCGTGGTGCTCGTCGCTTGGATTGTGGTTGAATCTGGTGAGCCGAGAGATAGCGAATGCCACGTCAAGGCGCATGTGTACAGCTGCGTAGAGGATCGAGCCGGTCTTGCATTGGTAACGGTTGACCGAGGCACGCCCGCGCCACTTAACGCACCGTGCCGTCTGCGTAGTTAAGCTGCTGCTCGGGAAAGGCGCCGGACTCGAGTCGGGAGATAAGGTGGGCCATATGCCACTGTTGTGGGCTGCGGAGAGCGGCAACAGTCCGTCGTCAAGCTGCTTTAGGCCAAGACATAAACCGCTTATCAATTGTCATCTCTACTTAATCTCTTTATTTCTGATCATAGCGTGGCACGGGAAGTTTCAGGCAGAGCGTGTCAAAATATATATATGTATGTATATATTTCCTAGTCAAATTCACTGTCCTCCAGGTATATTTCGTTTAATCTCGATAGCGGCACCACGGCGTGCAAGAAGTCTGGCCACCTCTCTATGTCCATTAATGACGCCTAATTTAAGTGGCGTCGTCTTGCATTGGCCTGCTTGGTTTAGATTTCTGGATGCATGCGCATACTCCCCTGCATTGATCTCGAGATCCTCCCTGGTGAGAAGTAGCTTTACCACGCCAAGATGCCCTCTTGCTGCCGCTAAAGCTAGTGGAGTCTGTCGCTTCGAACCCACGTAGTTGACATCCACCTCTCTGCAAGAGAGAAGATTCGAAGTAGCGTCGTAATAGCCCCTTTCTGCCATTATATTCAAAGCTGTGTCTCCTCCGACCACCACGGTCGGCGGCAATAGCCTTGGCTCAAGACCAATTAGGCTGCCAACCGTAGAGAGAAGGGATCGTCCAGTAGCCCAGACTTCATTCGGATTGACCTCGAGCTCTTGTAAACACACGGATAATGCCTTGTAATTCCTCTGCCTCAGGGCCCATGCACAGACATTAGAAGCCAGTTGATCCAATGACTGGAGTAGTTGGTCGAATGTCCACTGCGGGAACATGAGATTACTATCCGGGATAACTCTTCCGAGCAATAGAAATGAGATTGCATTCTGAATTACTTCCTCCGGGGAAAGTTCGTAATCAATAGGAAACGTGATCCCATCGCCGGCATCGGAAGATATGCCTAGCAAGGCGTAGATTTTGTCTTGAGACATAGTCGCCTTACTCGTCCTGAACTTCCTTAGAAGCATCTTAAGGGTTCGTTCGTCACCCCACCAAGAGGTCTCTCGTGCCGGGCCAGGCATGATGTCTAGAACGGCTTGAGTATAGTCGTCGCATTTCACGTCCATCAGAAAGGGTAAAATCGCAAAAATTGTCCCCGAAATCGATTTGCCGCCACAAATGACCGTAGCGTGACGCGCGCTGACGACTTCTTGCAATATCCATACCCTTCGAAACCACGGTCTGCCTAAGAGTTCTCGCAGCCCGTCCATCTCGAGACTGTAAGTTCTGATTAAACGAAAGGAACGCTTCATGGTCTCCAGCTCCCACGGTTCTGAGATGCTTCTCCAGTTCTGTACATTCAACTCTAACTGCTCTTTAAGCTTATTCGAGGAATCAATCAGGCGATAAATGCCGGGACAGCCCAATCCTAACCATATTAGCACCTCCTCGGCATTCTTGTAGATGAGCTGCATCTGCCTTATTTGATGGGACTTTTCCATATGGTTGGCTTGGTCGATGCAAAGAGCGTCAACCCAGAGATATATATCTCTACCTTCTTCACGCAGATAGCGTAGAGCCATGTACAGGTTTGTCGTGACTCGAGCCCGGCAGCTATTGATGCTGATCGAGTGAGACATTGCATCGCTGCCCCAATGGTACGACAGTGCTTTGTATGGAAAGCTTTCGGGTCCAGCGAGGTAGACTTCGATCAACTTGCATTGGATGTCTTGATCAAGGAATTCTCCCTTTTGGAGACACAGGACGCGGATAGCGTCGGCCGCAAGGTTGATCGGCTTGTATATGTATGGGTCCATTTCCGAGATATTTAGCGCAAGGAGACAAGCTGCATATAGAGGCCACGCGATGCTGGCTTTTGTGAAAGTCGTCGTCGAGGGCCAACTGAGAAAAAATTGGTGGATTCAAGTGGCGGACAGACAGCTTTGAGGCCTTCGGAAAGGTAGTGCTGGCTATGCTATTGGCACCGCAGGCGCAACAAGCCGTCGCGTTAGAGACCTTAGCGGAGGGTGCTCTAGAACAGCCTGAAGTCCTGAAATCACAAGACTATCATCGAGGCGCTGGCGTTGCAACCCTAGAACCTAAGGTATAAGAGCGGGGTAATTAGAAAAAAAAATGGCCACACTTGGGGGACTTTGGGCGGGGCTACTGACGAGTGCACGTTTGCGGCTCAGCCAAGTAGACGCCAGTGCTGCAATGCACCCCGTCGTCTCGCTAGGAACCATGGATTAATAATCTGCGTCGTCGGCTCTCCTATCATCCGTAGTATCAAACGCGTCCTCCCCGACACCGCTAGCGACCACTGCCGATTGCAACGCTACAATTAGAGGATCTAAAGGACTCGTTCCGAAAGGCTTTAGTGGGCCCGCAGGGACCGGTCTCCTGTTCTTAGGTAGTCGCGTTCATTTCGTGGGAGTAAGACCACCCTAAGCAACTATTACCTTTTACAAAAGTCATGGAGAAACAGACGGTAAACAAGGATCAATTTGCATCGGAGCTGCCAGATGACTCTACAAGCCAATGCCGATCCGGACTTAACAGGCACTTTACACAAGCGACCGAGGAAAAGAAACAGGAGCGGCGAAAATTTCCGAAAAAGATGGCAGACTTTGGTTAAAACTGGACGTGAGCTTATTAAGATTACGGCGCCAAGTTTTATTTCTCGATCTTCATACCTTATGTTGCCATTTTGGTAGTTTCCCGTAGAACCATGATATTGACCATACGAAATTTATACTCTTGCCACGTATAAGTGGGGTTTCTCTTCCCGCAGAACATCGCTATCAGCAGAGCCGAGTACAAACCGTTCGTATTTAGCCTGCTCGATTCCCATGGTTTCTACAGTCACGGGCAAGCGTGTCTACCCTACTATGCTAACCGGGCAAACGTGTCTACCCTACTATGCTAACCACAGCACGGTATTGGGTGGAGAACATGGTGTCTCCGGTTCGCTTTGCCGACGCTATTCACGCATTGACGCAGCAGCAGTCCTCGACTCCGAAGGCCGGCGGCTTTCTAGCAAGCATCACGGATCTTGTGGAGATCGGCCCCACTGCCGCATTGCGTCGCTCTGTCACAGACACACTCTAGCCAAGGCAGGTCCGCGTGCGAAGCAAGTTAGGTACGCAACCACATCCTCCGCTTGCGCATCAACCGCACCGTCTTAGATATCGCCGTTCGGTGGGTCGCCTGCTGGCTTCCTTCCTTAGCCCAGCAATGGATACAAGGCTTTCTCCCTGGCCCGTTTCTTCCTCCAACCGTCATAGTCAAGAAGCTGAAGCCAACCTGGGACGCGGAATTCGACAACGAGAAGAGAATATATCGGAAGCTCGAGCCGCTCCAAGGACACGCCATCCCGGTCTTCTACGGAGAAGGTAGCTGCGATGGGACGCGTGCCTTCCTCTTATCCGATGTCGGCAGCGTATCTCTTTATGCGGAGCAAGTTAGGGATCTCAGCCAGTCGACGATCAAGGAAATGCTGAAACCAGCTCTGAAGGCAATTCTTGCGCTTGGTGTCGAGCCGGCGGATCAGAACCCTAGAAACTATCATCTCATTGGAGATGCGGTATTTGTTCTTGACTTCGAAGATACCGCTGGGGTAGACCCAACTCAGGTAGAAGAGCTAGCAGACGCCGTTGCCGATGGTGTGGCCTACTGGACGGTCTTCTACCATAAAAACAACAACCGTTAAGGGGTGTTGATTCTGGCCGTGAAGCACGAGACACTTATGCCTAGAAGGTTATTTAAGGATGCGTTACCCGTGCGATGCACTGTAAGACCGGCCTCCTCACAAGCTACATATCAGCGGTCCCCCGTACTAGTCAACAATTCTACACAATTTACCCCCATCACTTCAACATTCTTCAGCCATCCAAAGACATTATCTCCAACAGAAGTAAAATAGTCTGTTTCGACCAAACGCTCTTCTCGATCGACTTCCTGGCAGGAAGTTTGCCGCTCGGATTCGCCGCAACCTGGCTAGCATAAACCTATCTACGACGTTAACTAAGGGAACAAACCTAGCAGCTGAATACCTCGCACTCTGGCACGTCTTTTGGCACGTCTTTCGCGTCTTTCGGCGCGTCTTTCGGCGCGTCTTTTAGCTTCCTTCTTCTGGTTCAGGGTTCTGGCTTGGCGAGGCCGGTCTTGACGTAAATATCTTTGATACCGAGTACTGCTGTTCGCCTCAGTCGGACTTCCGGGCGGGGTTGGAATGTTACTTGCGCGACCATTGTGCAGAAAAGCCCATTCTGCAGTGTCGTCCAGGTGGGGGATGGTATGCTCTTGGGCGAGTGTCGGTTCAGACAGACTGGGCGGTTCCATTGCCTTATCTAGAGCGTGACCTGAATGGTCACTATCCTCGCGACCATTGACGTTGATATGCTCTTTGGAGGGTGTCGGTTCAGACAGACTGAGCTGTTCCATTTCCTCATCTAGAGTGTGACGTGGCTGGTCAGCACCCTTAGTCAAGGGAATATTGTACAGGAATGACATTTTTGCCGAAGAAGATAAGAGCTAAAGCAAATGCAAGTGGGGAGAAGACGAAGGAGAACGCAGATATGCGAGAGACGGTCACTTTATAGAAGACAGTGCTTACTTATGTCTCCGTAGCCGCACCTACAGAGTCTCGACGCTACGGGTACCCCCCTCCCTCCTGTTACCTCACCGAGTCTTCGTGGTTACGTTAACACATTAACAATAGCTTCATCCTCTGGCGCGCCCGGACACTTACGTGGTCGTAGTTAGGGATACCTAGCCAACATTGCTCCCGACCTAGAAGCGTTCGAGGAACGCTACGGCATTGGCGTTCAGACGCGTGCCAGATCCCGCGTCGAAATGAGCCAATCCAGGACTCTGCGCGCTCATCCAGAGCCACCGCCACCGCCGCCCTTAGGAGAGGACAGCAGTTTTGTCAGCGCCCCGGGCGAGTCTGAACAACAAGATGAAAATAGCATGGTTAACGATAGCCGAGTCGGCGACAATATGTCGGACAGCTCATTTGATTCAAATAACGCACCCTCTCGACCTGACCGCCTCGGTCAGAACAAGAGCAGTATTCAATACCTAGACCGAATGATTCGTCACTCTAACAAAAGACTAGCCGCTAGGATCCGTAATAAAACCGACTTGCAAGCTGAGAATATCGCTAAAATGCAGCAGGTCGTTAACAATATCCTAGGCTTAGTCGATAAACTGCTACAGATGCTTGATGCGCACGTGGCAAAGTACGATAATACCTAAGTCCTGGTAGCCATTTAACAGGAACTTAAGGCCCTACGTCAGGACACCCTTACCTATAGAGACTTAATTAAAGTGAGCCGCGACCTCGCTAATAACATGATAGAGCTTTGGACCTAGTTATCTACTGACTTAGATACTGTACGTTATGGATTATATAAGGAGATCGATATTACGCGTAAGAACCTTAGCGTAGATCTGAGCATAGCCATTCGTAATTTAAACGATGGCATCACGGCTACACGCAATGACCTGTCTAAGGACCTGGTCGCTAGGACTTAAAGCCTAATCGGTAATATCGCTAACATATGTAAGGGTATAGCTACTTAATAAAGCCTAACTAACACATAGTAGAGCCTAGCCGACTACTTTACTAACGCTCGCCGTGAAGCTTAGGATAATATCGGTGCCTTATATTAAGAACTTCTTACCCTGATTAATTATGAGTTAAACTAGCATTAACTCATAAATACCTAGCTAAACCCCAGCTTTTAAGCGAGACTGGATACTACTTAGATGTTTAAAACCTTTACTACTCCCATCCTAAGTACTACCTTATAAATGACCCGTTAAACTATTAGATTCCTATTTAATGGGCTGCTTAATAATAATAATTCTAGCAGCGGTGATAATAACTGTTATGGACATGGTAATAATAATAATAATAACGATAATAATAATAATAAAAGGAATAACGGTAACCGGGACCACACCTTAGCCGAGTAACGGCACTATAAAGGAACTATGAATATTAGACTTTGATCCACTACCACTATTACTATTAGTCGTAAAACTTCGTATAAGATTAAGCGTAAAGAAATCAGACTGTTCGATCTAAAATAAGATAATCCGGACTAAGTAGGTATAGTATCCGATAATAAAAACTTCGTATTTACCGATATATATAGCTTTATTAATTAATTAAACAGTTATATAAAAGACCTTGTCATAAGAGAAAAGGTAAAGTAATAACTACTTAGCCTTTTCTAATCCCTACTTACTAAACTAGCTGCCTTTTAGTAGAATAATAAATTAACTGGCCTAAAAAGAACTATACTGCGTTAGGAACGTTTACCTACACTTAAGGACGCCTTACGCGAACGATTTTAACTAAATGCTTTTATCGTTATTAAGGACTTCTCGAATATTAAACTTCGGCTTAAGCATATCGCTTATAACGAAGCCGTTATTATCTACTATATTTAAAAGAAGACTCGATTTATTAAAGTAATAAGTATTCTCGTTAATAATAATACTAACTAGTATAGCGTAATAGTATAGATTTAGACCAGAATAAAGCTAAAGGTTAAGTAGTACTTGCGAGCTCCTTATAAGTATGAAACTTACGGGCAGTATATATAGCATGTAAAGAAATGCCATGCCTTACTAATCTCCGCCGCCCGAGAGACTTATCCTAATATTTAACCTAAATCTAAGACTAATCGTAAGGCTGATAATAATTAAGGTTAACAGTCCTTTAACTACCGCCCTTTCCATAAAGATAAGTATAAGTTAAACCATAACTTTAAATGCAGTGACGATAAGGATCGCCGGGACCGTGATAATAAGGATCGTAAGGATAATGGTAAGACCTATAATAATAAAGACCGGTATAAGAAAAAGGATAACGACCAGTATCGAGGACGTTATAACGGTGTATATTTCGCTAACGACGAAGCTAATTAACCTAATTAATTAAACTTTAAGTTAGCGAAGTCCACGTCGGAATCCGACGAGATTTCTTACTTAGTACTCGATAAAACTATTACTTATCATTATTACTACCGAGTATACGAGTCGCTTACCGCTAAAAGAGCTTATCTCTATAACTACTAACCGATAAAGGCTGCTTAGGACTAACGAATTAAGACGCCGTCGCCACTTAAGCCTACCCTTCGGACTTGCGGCTATTATTAAGTAGTTTACGCCTCCCGAAATGCGCTTTTTAAGCACCTTAATAACTACGTTAACGCTAAAGAAGGTATTAAGCGCTTAATAGTTAATAAACACTATAACTTAGCAACTATTATATATATTAACATGGTCATTAAGTATAAGTATAAGAAAGCCCTTAAAGTTAAGATAATATAAATCGATAGAGCGTTACTATCTAGTTATACCTACCTGCGCGTGCAAGCCTTTACATTACCTACTAATTAAAGTAGTAACAGTATTTACCTTAACCCTAGATCTGCGCGAACTTTAATCGGCCGCGATTTCTTAAAGAAGCTAAACTACAGTATAACCTAAAGGAACGGCTGCATTTAGGGCGTAGGTAAAGAAAGACTTAAGCTTACTAAATAAATAATATTCACCTTCTACCTTTTAAGCAAGGATCGGGATAGCTAATCTACCTTAATAAAATTCAAAAAGTTAAGATAAGTAGCAGATAAACTTTAACCTAATTCGTTAATTAATAATGATTTCTTAAAAACGTTTAGTAGTAATATCGACTATTTAAGAAGCTACGTTACCTTTAAAGGAGCAAACAACTTTAATATTAACTTCGAGGTCCTTACCCGATCGCTCCCTTACGTGCGTAAAGTAACCACTATGCGTAAGATCTTTATACTTCTTAAACAGAAGGTATATATCCTAGTAACCTATAAGCTACTACCAGCTGACTAAAGTTTTATACTTACAGCCTTTCACAACGTAGTTGCTTACGCCGTGGTCGATATAAAAACGCTATAAGTTGTTATAATAATTAATAATATTAAGTTAGTAATAATTATTCTTAAGCATTATTACGTTAATATAATTAATGAATGCGCTGATAATAAATACTTCGTAGCAGATTAGAAAGGCGTTATAAAGGCCGTTATGGCTAGTCTCACTCTGTCTTTTATAGCTATATTAATAGCATTATTAACCACACTAAAACTAATCGAATTATCCCTCGTTATAGCGCTTATTAATACCGAGTTCTAATTAACTAACTTAATCCAAGCCGTGGCAGAAAGCTACGTAGCTGAGCAGCAGGAATAGGATCGTTAATAAGAACTTCCTTACTTTATAGCCCTTACTACGTAATAGTTAAACGGCACCCCGTTAACAGATTAAGTTATTAGCATCGTGGAAGGAAAGCCTCTTAATAATAAGCTTCTCGATGATAAGCTCCTTAACAACGTTATCACCTTAAATGAACTTAATAAGCTACGCGTATTAAAAAAGCATTCCACCTTAGGAATTCGAATAAGAGCCGATCATGAAGAGGTTGTTAATGAAGTATATATATATACTAAGGATAAGACCTTTACTAAAAGACTTAAGTTCCTTATTAAATGAATTCCTTAGTTATAATAAGACTGAGGACTAATTAAAATGCCCGAGGAACAATAAATGAAAGTTTTACTCGTGGAAGGATAGCAAAACTAAAGGGTCATATCTAAATTATACCCACTTGCCCAGGATGCGTGCCGCGTAAATATCAAGCAGTATCAAGCGCTAGCGACGCAGTTTCAGGAGCAACAGAAGAAACTGGTGCTGGTTGTTAATCC
>MU854077.1:0-21941 GCA_033297225.1 Diplogelasinospora grovesii | reverse complement strand
CCCTGCCCGGACCGGGAAAACCCTGTCCGGGCCGGAAAAACCAGTTCCGGCTGCATTCGTCAACTACTTCCATCAATTCCGACCCTCCGTGAAGGGATTGGCCTGGAATAGCTTCAAAAATTGATTGGGGTATGTGGACGGTTACACAGGCATGGACATACATACGTTGATCGCGTGAATTGTCAGGCAACCCTGGTCTGTGTACACATGCTTCGCGACAGACAATGCCACATTTTCTTACTTTCAGCCCCCAGCCAGCCGACATCTACTTGATTTGCATTGGAACAGCAAGGAAGCCATGCCAAGGAGTGATTCATATTTCGAACGTCGATCTCACGTCGACATACTGCAATTTCATTCTGGGGGCAGAGGGGGAGGCAATGGTATAACGGTCACCGGTGTATGTTCGCTATCGTTAATAATGCCCATATGGCTTTGACTCATTCTAGTTTAGCAAGTGATAAAGTACGCAAGGTACCATGTAGTTACACCTTCAGCGATGGCGCCATGGCGCTCTTGAGAGGATGTATGTTATGACGCGTTGGCTGACTGCAATCGACGCCAGTTCCTCCCTCACCTTGACCATTTCCTCCCTCAACGTGACTTGTTCATCCCTCAGAATGGCCAGTATCTGCCTCATCTCCCTCAGCGTGGTTATAACCTCCTTCAGCATTGCGAATTCCTCCAACTGCCTCTTAAGGGACTCCCTGAGCTTCGCCAATATCTCCTCCTTGATTGCTGTGGGTGACCCTTTAATTGCCTTGGTCATTGCAGTGTATCGGATAGTTGTACGTTACGGCTGATAGCATGGTCAGCAATCGAAGAAGGACTTGGTATATCTTACTGTGCAGTGACGTGGGTAAGCTGACAAGGGGTTCTCTCTGGCGACCTACAAGTACACAGGGCTCTCGATGAGCGAGGCAGGGAAATGAGAAGTTGTTGGTGTTTCTGGTCGAAGAGTGACTGACTGCTCGGCAGGCTCAGGTGTCGGTTCCGAATACTCAAGTCTGCAGCTTGGTTCTGTTTTTTGATGTCGCAAATCATACAAGACCAACGGCGTGGAGCCGTCTTATTATAAAGCAGAGATCTCTATAGTAATGCCAACTGGCTGACAGCCACCATAATTACGTGCATACAGAACACGAAGGTGTCAAGCTGCTAGTGACTTACAGCTGAGCTCTGGCAGGTGGAGGCCCAGACCACATCGATCGACCGCATTCGCATAGAAAAGTGGCATGATGTTGGGAGATCAAGTCGAATAGGGCCACGGAAGAACCGAGAATTTGCTCATTACGTACGGCCAAATGGCTATGGCCATTCATCATGTAAATTCTGTTCTGAGCTTGATAAACCACTCCCCGGTGACCGAACCCGACAGTCGTTTCCAGCCCGCTTCTGCCCTCCCCTCTGCCACATCCGCTTCATGAGACATGGCTGCTAACGTCCATACTCCACTTTACTAGTTGACCATCAATAGATACGGATACATGCCTTATCTGACGTTCAGATCCTAGGTAGGCTTGTTAAATCTACTCAGCTGATGATGCAATAGCATCGTGAGGGGCTGCTCGCCGTTAAACTGCCTCAACTTCAAGTTTCATGTCCTTGCCGCTGCTTCCGACCGGTCGCTTGTCGTTTTTTTTTACCTTCCCATCTTGTGTCACTTTCCTATTTTGAGACCACACTTGAGTGATCCACTGACTAGAGGAGCTACTTCGGCGTCACCGATCAGCCGCTGTGGCAAGAAAGTCGTATAACAGCCTTCAGGGCACATCACATGCCAGGCCGAGCCGGATCCGATGCGTTTGCTCCGTAATCTCCATGAACCGCACCCGTTCTTGGTAAACGATATACTAGCCACAATGTGGACTTTGGGACGCAGCGCATTATGTAACGGCGTT
Organism: Diplogelasinospora grovesii; assembly: GCA_033297225.1. Classification (NCBI taxonomy): domain Eukaryota; kingdom Fungi; phylum Ascomycota; class Sordariomycetes; order Sordariales; family Diplogelasinosporaceae; genus Diplogelasinospora; species Diplogelasinospora grovesii. The sequence continues at coordinate 20,040 of MU854077.1, read as the reverse complement.
CACGACCGTCATAGCGTGTCTCGCCAATCGGCACATGTCACTAGACCTAGATGCTGGCGTTCTTAATTCGACTCCGCTGTATCCAATCTATTGATAGCAATAGTTTGCCTATCGAGTAGACTATGAGGTAATAACTGCAATTGGCATGGTCAACTAGGTACTCTGGCAGTGGCAGTTGCCTTGCAGCGGAAGAAGCATGCGAAAGCGGGGAACTGCAGGTGTGCGTGTCGTTGGTTCGTTGGTTTCATGTGATGAGGCTCGCGAAATGGCAGTGGCGCCATGGACATTCAGCTTGCTGTGCCTCTTCCCGTATCGGGTAGGCGCTCTACTATATCTGGTACATGGCGTTTTTTCCCTGCTTGGCTGTGTTCAATCCAGCTTAAAAGGTCAGCTTTCCCGCACTTTTTTGCCAAAATTCCAATTCCCATTCTCATCCTGCAGGCACACACACACACACACACACACACACACACACACACAGAGAGACAGCAAAGCATCCCAGGATATTATTAAGCTCAACTTTCCACCTGAACTATCCGTCCATACCATACAAAACGCTTTGACAGTACCTGTCAATCCCATTTCTACACTTTACTATCTTCCAATCAGTCATTATGGCTCAGTTCATTGGAGACGTCCAAGTCATGGATGACATTATGCGAATGGACCCACCCATACCCACACTTCCCGCCAGCACAACCACCACCGCCGCCGCCATTCCCGCTCCCGTGCGGCAAAGTGCCGCTCACGATGAAGAGGACCGAGCGGAAGCCAGACACGGTCGAGGCATTGAGGCCTACAATGACCCCTGGCGATGCGACCCGTGTGAATCGCGCCAGCCAGACGAGACGGTGGCGCAGTTTGTGCAGCGCTTGCCGCCCGTGAGGGGAGCAGTCCCCAGCCCGGAGCCTACCGACACATGGGTCATCGTGCCCAGCAACACCACCGCGACAACCACCACTACTACCGCGGACCAGACCCATGATGTTAACATGAACGATGCTCATGAACCCCTCCCATCTTCCATCGTCGAAGATGAGTCCGATGATGACGACCAGCCGGAATATTACTGGATCGGCAACCCCGACCCTGCCGCCTACGGCCAGGCCAAGTCCACCACTCCCCAACAGCTCGACATGTTCATCCGCTTGGGCAAGAGCTTGCTGATCGACTACCGCCGGCGACTCCTAAGGGCCGGCATCGACATCAGCCAGCCGGAGGTGTACCAACCCTGGTATGACGAGAGGCAGGAGGTGCGGAAGAGGTACTTCCGCCACCGTACCGGCATCTACTGCCGTCTGGCGCACGCGGCGAAGCGGTTCAACCTCCGGTCCGGCAAGTGGATGCTGTTCCCCGAGCTGCACAAGGTCAACTCGACCTGGCAGACCGTCTGCGAGGCCGTGGTCGCCGGCAAGCTGGGCACCGGCGCGAAGGTGCGCGCCAGGCGCAGCACCGCGGACAAGGAGCGCATCATCTACGTGTACACGCGGGACTTTGCCGACCACGCCGACGTGCGGCGCGTGCTCCTGAGTCTGGTGGAGCTGGGCCTTGTCACGAGGGGACAGGAGCGCAGTATCCGGTATAAAATAGAAGCGTATACACACCTCGGCATCTACGCGGATAACCGGTACTGTCTCCAGGCGTCCCTGTTCAGGAGCATGCACGTGCTGGAAAGGATCGAGCAGGAGAGGTGGAACAGGACGCAGCAAGAAATCCAGGACATGATGGACGAGTGTGGCCTTGATGATCCTGATCCTGACCGACAGCCACCACCAACACCAGCAGAAGCACGGCAGATGGAGGAGGGAGAGGACCAGGCCCAGAAAAAGGAGGAGGTACAGCGGCAGAGTGGACAAGAACACCGGCAGCGAGAGTATCGGCAGCGAGAGTATCGGCACCGAGAGCACTGGCACCGAGAGCACTGGCACAGAGAGCACTGGCACAGGGAGCAGCGGCACAGGTATGAACCAACGCAGTATAGGCAATTCTCGCGTGATGAGGGCCCCCCTAGGAATGAGGAGGTCAACGACAAGGAGCAGGAGAACGAGGACTTGGCTTGGCAACTCTGTGCGGCGTGAGTGACGCAGGAACTACAGCATGTGATATAGGCCCATGGGGGAATCTTATCAAGCACTGCGCACTCTTGTACAATATTAGGAGGACATAATATGGCACCGGAACTTACAAATTTGGATACAAGGCAACTTGTGGTGTTTGGGTTGGATAATTTAGTCTCATATTTTGTGCAATTTCTTGGGTTTAGATAGGTCATATTGTTTTCACAATAAGAACACCTTGCAATTGCCCCATTTCTGACGCGTGATGCTTCAAGGATTGATGATACCTGTACTCAGCTGCTGCTACTCATCATAAGTCTTCTGAGCATCAAAACCTCGTGCTTCGTCACAAACACCCCCAATCCAGCCACGCCATCCTCCCCAGATCCTGAGAATGACCCCTCGAGCATATCAACCAGATCCCTGACCTTGGCCCCCTCCCACTCCCCCTTCCCGTTCGTCCAAAACACCCGCTTGATGCCTACGTTCTGCATGTAGGATACGCAGCGGTAGCAAGGCCGGGAATCGACTGCTGCTGCTGCCGCAGCCCCCTCATCCACTGTAGGTGATAGCGTGGTCTCCTTCCTGGTGTTCATACAGGTGAGCTCGTCATGCAGCGAACCTGTAGATGTGGATGATGCCAAGGAGACGGTGGATAGGGTAGGTGATGGGCAGCAAGATGGTGGCTCAGGCGTGTCAGGAATATCGGATACAGCTGGCGTGCTCTCAGACTTGTTGGGTGCAGGAGTTCTTGGAGAATTGCACAGACGCGCGACGTAAACGTCGGCGCCAACTAGCTTGGGGTGCTTCATCCGCTCCAGGATCCTCTTACGGGACTGTCTGGCACGTCCCGTGGGCACAAGGAGGTAGTTGGTGTTTGTAACTGCTGCTGTCTGGCATAGCTATTTATTGCAGTATTAGCACTGTGTAACAGTGAACGCAGGACGGGGGGCTGGTGCTCGCTTACTTTTGTCCTTGCAGAAGCATTGCTAATGCTCGACTCACTGTTGTCGTTTCCTCGCTGCTGTCGCGGAGGGGATGTATCTCGTGCATGGCTGTTTCCATCCGTAGTTATATCATGTGCGCCATGTGACGAATTCGACCGCTTGTTGTACTTGTTGCCGTTGTTGTTGTTGTTGTTGTTCTTTCCATTCTTCCTCTTCTTCTTCTCGTTGTTCTCCTTCTTCCGATGCGTCGTCGAATCGATATGTATCGGCTGCTGTTTCAAAACGCCACTCCTGGCCCTGAGCCGTGCCGGTACCCTGTTGAACGTGTGGTCCCGAGGCCTCGAGGCAGACGCGCTCGACGTACGACGTGACGGCGTCGGCGCGTCGTAATCCTCGGGCGGATTTGGATTTGGAACCACCACGCGGTAATTTGAAGCTCGGTTTAATGTGCGACACCGTGTCGGAGGCCAGCGCAGTGGTCGACGCGAGGGCAGAGTGGATCGCCATCATCTCGGCGTGCATGCTGAGGCACACGTTGGCACCGTGTCCGCCGCCCATGCGCTCATAGGGGGTAAACGTTTCGGTTGAATGGATGGCGTTCGTCGGAGGCGCATCGTCCGGCTTCTTCGACTTGCGCTTCTGCTTGAACTTGGCCACTGCGCTGCCGTCGCCCTCGAGAGGGAACGAACCGGTCGGAAGACGTCCAGTCTTGAGCGCGCCGCCGTTGTAACCTGGACGATAGTCGTTGAAGCCCTGTCCAACCACCTTTCCACCCTTGACGACGATGCAGCCGTGGCGGTAGTGCAGTGGGGACTGCGTTGCCTGCTCGAGGCAGAGGTTGAGGTAGGTATCGTTCTTCATTTCGGCGGCGAAAGAAGTGGATCTCGTGCAACTGGGCGGGAGACTGGAGGTAAGTGTAACGTAGGTAGATTTGAGCGCTGTAATATTTACTTAGGCTTTAGCACAAAGGCGAATTGTAAGGGGGCTTTGTCGCGAACTTGGAATTCCAAAGAGACAGCATTCACAGGCGAATCAAGATGGTGGGGCGTTGGAGTCAGACCGCGACGGTCGGGTGCGCGGGCCTTTTATGCTGACAATTGACTGCTGGAAACTTGCCATGGCCATATCGGAGCAATGAAATGTTGCGTTTCTTTTCTGAGTCTTTGGGGGACATAAAACACCCATACGAAGTAGTGAATTGCTACTCTGAACATCCTCCGCGCAAATGCTATATTTTGATCCCCTGATTGATCCATTGTGCCCCCCCCCCACAAAATGCTTCAACCAATGGCATTTTCCCGTTGCGCCAAGAGTACCCACAATTCTTTTCAGCAGCTATCCCACGAACCGTTTTAACTAGGTACGAAGTACTTCGTACCTCAAACTGTTGCGTACGTAGACCCCCCCACATACAAAGACCTTGCAACCAATAGATTAATCCCACCAGCCACAAAGAAGCCACAGGCAGCCACAATCATCACGCACTGCGCGATTACAAGAATGTAACTGCACTCGACGCGATGCCTTTACAACATCAAGTCAGGCAGTCAACTCAGTGCGCAACCGAGGGCGAGACCAATTATCAGTGCCGCAGTGGTGGTTAAGCTTGACTGTTACGTGCAGTCGCAGCGTGCAATCGCGCAGTGTGTTTGCGACCCATGCGGTTATGGCTGCTAACAGAAGCCATGGTGCCGTCAGCTTTAGCAGCGATAGTGCTATTAGCTGCAGGGTCTATATATGTGGGGGGGTCGTCCGTAAAAACGGCACCTTATCTTATCTCCCGCAATGCAACCGGCTGTTGACTTCTGTCTCAGGCACAAGTGGAACCTCCCAGACGGAGGTATCTTAATAGTACTCTTGCACGGAAGCTTCAGAGGTTCAGGTAGGTATCTCCTTCATTTCGGCGGCGAACGTCGTAGGATCTGGTTGCAATTGAGGGTGGTCGGAGTTGAAGTATGTGTGTATGTAGAGGCAAACGTCGTGAGATTGTCTTGGTGTATTTGTCACTAAGGCGGACTGTAAATGCACCTTGTTACGAGTGGGCAAGGCGTTCACATACGACTACGGTACGGGTAGTGGGGAATTGTTGGGGTCAGACCGCGATAGTTGGGAGCACAAGCCTTTATGCTGACTGAATTAACGATATTGCAGTAGATCATAGGTGCCGTTAAATCTTAACAGTGAATGTTTCACTGATCCCTTTGGGCGTTTCTAAGTCCAATTTCTTGGCAACAGGGCTTTACAGCCAATCGGCTTCTGCAAAATCAACAAGCCCCGCTTTTCGGTACAAATAGACACTGCGCACTCACAAACCAGCCCTACCCCGATAATTGACCATTTGACACTGTAGCCGTGGTACATATAGTGACACATTAAGCTTAGAACATGACTTAAATAAACTAAGCTACATAAAAGCAGATTCTGGGGTTATTTTATATGTCCTTAAATTTTCGCTAATTTATCAGACGTAGTCTCAGGATCTCAGACCATATGTGGCGCGGGAATTCAGAATGTACCCTTTGAGCCCCACCCTTCCCGCACCCCAACCAACCAATCAAAGGCCATTCTGAATTCCCGCGACATGTCAGACGCTGTTTTGGGTCATAAACCTGGTATCGAAATTGTGCCCTTTCTGTGATTGCTGCATGGCTGCGGAGTGGCTTGCATGTAGACTGGTTGTATTGTGGGTCATGCCAAGAAATTGGACTTAGAAACGCCCAAAGGGATACTGGTAGTGGCATTTGTGACGGGAGGATTAGTCGAGAAAGCAGACTTAACAAAGGCCCGGATGGCCGTCTCGTTCTTCGGGTCAAGTGAGGTCGTGAAGACGGTGTTCTCAGCTGCAGCAGATGGCCTGAAAGTGACAGGCGATTTGGAGCAGCGCTGCCGGGGTCACGGTGTGCCGAAGTGCAGAGCAGCAACAGCCAATAAGGACGGACATGGAGATGCATAAAAGGGCGACAGAGAGATTGATAGATAGAGGGGAATGCGTGTTGCCTGGTCATTACGCATTGACGAGCAGGCCAGTGACTTTGATACAAATGCATGTAAAATCGGCATCACCCCTCTACTCAAACTGAAAAGTACATGTAGCCATGTAAGCCATTTTTGGCGTTGACCCCTTATACATTTGTTTCCTGTGCGGTCGGAGTAGCTGAAGGACGGTTGGGCCTGTTTTGCCGGCGTCAAATGCTCCTGCGAGCTCGTATTGTATGACTGCGACATTTTGACACTCAGCAGGTCCGATCTCGATGCAGCCGTCAAGCAACCTGCTATGTGACTGACTGAGGTGATCCTGCCATAGTTCATATTCACAATCAGTACTGATCCTTTATACTCTTGCTAGGTGCGGTATCTGCGTGGGTAGCAACGTGTTTGATTTACGTCGTGATCAAAGCTACGTTGTCATCGCAGTTAAGGTGTCATAGCAGGTGGGTTGCAGTATCATCAAGTAATGAACTTTTTTAGTCTCCATGAACTACCTAGATAATGCCTAAAGAAGTGTTCCTCATTTCTTTGCACGGCGTCACATAATGCTAGGGGGACCCAAGGATAAATCACGGCTCAAGACCAGAACCAACCTCCACTCTTCCTGTCTTTACTGTGGTGATGCTTCTTCACAACACTACGTTCGCTCTGCTGCTCTCTCGGTTACCACAATTCACCCTTAATTTGTCCAAGGTTTTTTTTAAAGCACGGCACGTCCCTTCTCCGGCTTGGAATTCGCAGCAGCGACAGCGTCGAGTAGCTCTGCCTCGTTGCTGCCTACAGGAGCAGACACCTTGATCTTGCCACCGCTGCCTCGGACCTCGTACGCCGTCCTCTTCTCTGTACGGTACCTAGTCACCTGTGGCGGCTGGACAGGGGGGTAAGAGGCAGAGACACGTGGAGCTATATTTTGGGCTCGAGGAACTGCTTGCACCACAGTGCCGTCTTCGAGTTGGAGGACGTACTCGACACCCGAGTCTGATGACGGCTGATACGCGGGCTGGCGAGCTGGAGCTGACGCATCGGGTACCCCATCGTGATGCTCATCCCCCGGCATAGCTTGAGATGCCGCATATTGCGGTCCAGCATCTTCATCCACGGGGAACGTACTGCTTAGTCGGTAGATGGTCGCCATCCGCCGCCGCCCTGTCCTGAATTTGAAGGCGCTGAGGGACGCTGGAAAGCAGGCCTGTTGATTTCTTCGACTTTGGGAAACGACATGTCGAGATTCGGGAACCGTTGCCCCTTGTCAAGAGGTTCTTTTCAGATGTTCGATCTTGAGAATTACTGAGCTTGTGAAGCTGGGCTTGCCAGAAACAGGCGACACACATCTACCCTATTGTAAGTGAAGAAGGCTTTTAGGCTGCCGCGCCGTCCGCAGTGCCGAGACTTCCTGCATTGTCAGGTAAGCCTCCCTGCCTTGGCTTGCTTGGTGGATGTAGCTGCTACTTTCAGTTTTGACGCGTGGCTCGGTGCGTTGGCCCTTATGCATGGGTCCACTTTGCGCCCGATCAGAGGGCAGTTACACAGTAGGTACTAATGAGGTTGACGGATGGCTTTTGTGGCTGACCGGTTGACATCCCCGGAGCTTGGATCTGACAGACCACTACTAATAACTGCTGGCCACGTTATACAGCCACCCGTTCATGGCTTCGTGGATGGGAAATCTTGCCACTGAGATCGTGGTGGTGGGTGGTTTAAGGTGCAGTAAATAGTACGGTCTAGATTTTCTTGGAGAGGCGCTATAGCACTGATCTTGTCATTTTATCTGCGGGGAGAGGTGACAGGTGACCGCCTTGTCCGTTTTGGGAATACAAGCCTGCAGCCTGCAGCGGAAATGGGCTTGTCAGTGTTGTTGAATCAAGTCTAGTGAAGGTGGGAAATTCCGCGTGCCGGTTTTCGCGCGGATGACTGCATGCACAGAGCGGGGAGTGAACGCGCCAATGATACTCGCATTCACTTCAGATATTTCAAAGTGGTCAAGATAATAATATGGCTAGGTTTGATTTGACGGGAGGAGCACATGTGGGTCTGCTCTCATATGTGAAAGGACGCTCACGATGCCCGATTCTTCCTTTGCGCTTTCCGGCCTGCAGGCGCCTATAGGCCTCATCGGAAAACCGACTGAACAAGGACATAAACACGAAGGTATCTGAAGCAAGATACGACCAAGAGAAAACATAGCATCTGGAGTAATACTGCTTCCCTTTGATCTCGACCGACGGTTTCGTTTTTCTTCTGCTTCGTTGTGGTGATCTCCTCTCTTGCGGGTACGTCTTCCCCAGCAGCCTCTCCTGCGATGGCATACACGTCCTAACACAAATTCAGCCCAACAAAAGCCAGATAACATGGGTCTCAAATCTTGGTTCAGGGAATTCCTCAGCAAAGTAAAGGAGCGTTTAGGAGTCTACGATAAGTACAACGACTTCACGGCCCAAGCATACTTTCCGGACGGAGCCATTGCTGTATACACAGGCAAGCCTTGGGGAGCAAACTTTGAAGAGTTCAAAAGGCCCGCGAGTGAGGAGGCTTACGCTGTGTCGCTGAACATGACTGGGTCGTTTTGGAGATTTAGTGATTAGTGAGCCGGCACGGACAGGGCTATCCATGAAATTTTTGCATTAGAAGATACTGCGGTAATGTTATGGGTGGCTAGGTTGATAGATCAAGGGGCAGAAAATCTTAGTACGGTCAAATAAGTTCCGCTTTTGTGTGATTTGGAGTACTATCTCTTCTGGTGTCCCTATTGAACAACCCGCCATGGCATCGCCTTCTCACCAGGTTCATTAAACTCAATCTTCTCCGCAACCATAGCGGCGAATCACTCCCGAGAGTGAAAGGGCAAAACTTGTATCTCCTAACAGGACACTCAATTAGCGAAGGCTGTCAAGGATGAAGCGGGTGTTAGCACTAACAAGCCTTAGCAATCCTCGCCGCGATTTCCAGAGCTCTCTCTGTGATGTGGCTGTTGTCTGCTCCTTTGAACTCGAACCTAGCCTGGGTTCCTTCGACCTTGAAATGGATTCGTGGTCCGCTGGCGGGCGGCGGTCGAGGAATCAGAGTTCCATGGCTGACGTTGCGGTTTATGTATAGGGCACCATCGGCATCTTTGGAGACGAGCCACTGATCACTATGGCTGACGTTGCGGTTTGTGTATAATATGGCACCATCGGCATTTTTGGAGGAGACGAGCCACGGCATATTGGTCGAGTAATCGGGGGCTGTAGGTTATGAAGCTCAGACCTTTGAAGAAAGGGGCTCTACGCACGCAGCCTTGAAGAATGGTAGAAGGGGGCGAGGGTAGGAAACTATTGAGTGAAGAAAAAGATGAGGAGAAGGCGGCCTTTTCTGTTTCGGTGCTGTTGGCTTAGACACTCACCGCTACCGGCGTGGCGCACCAAAACAGCCTATTTTGTGCGGTTAATCTAGACACTGTCGATTTCCTTGTTCAGGGGCGAGCCGGTGCTGCTGCGGCTTTGAGCTGTGTAGAGGGTGCGCGTGGTGTGCTGACTGCGGCGCAGTTGTGGAGCCTCATTCCGCCGCCCCGGCTATAGTTGCCGCAGATAAAAATGGAACCAACTAAGGTGACCTACATTGATTGACGTTGTGGATCCGCTCTGACTTACCATTAACATCTAAGCAAGCACTAGAATGAGAGTTCACAGTGGACGGCAAGCTGGAGTAGGAGTATCTTTTAAGGCAATGCCATTTGCCCAACGACACCTTGTGGGCTTCGGGAAGGAACTCCTTCATTGAGGAACACAAACCCACCTGTCCTAGATAAGGTCATTCTTGCTCTGTGATGTAAAGTCTCAATTATTATGTCATATACTAAAGAAATTATTGACCCTGATGATTCCCGAGACAGACACAAGTACCTCAACCAACGCAGAGGATTTGACCCACGGTCAAGTCGCAATTGGCGTCCAACGTGGGATTCAGCGCCCGGAACTGCGCCTCCGTGAGCCTGAACTGGGCCCAGATCTCCCTTTAGCAACGGAACATCTCTATCATGAAAATTCATCAGACAATCAGGTCTCAGTTCTTCGCAGATAGCCACAACCAGTCCCGCCTTCGCTTTCCGGGAGATGCGATCCGTTATTTCCCATAAGCTACGAGAAGCCCTGGCCGGCCTTGCCGCTGTTCTGTGACCCCGACGAACGCAATCTCCGACACTCTCTGAGAGCCAGGAAGATATCTAGCCCAGAGACAGCGGAACCAAGCATCGGCGCCCCCGATAGGCTAAAACCAAGGACGACTGTGGTCTCGAAGGAGATCAGCTGTGTAACGCACAGGGAAATGACGCTCAGATCTGCAAAGCCAGTAAAAGCCGTGGCGACAGACATCATGAGGAGCACCTGGTTGACAATGGTGCGGATTGTTCGGGGATCTAGAAACTTGAAAGGCCTCGCGATGATCAATCCGTCCTCCGCTCTTCGAAGCTTGACGAGACAGTGAAGTGCTACAGCCGCAGTGGCAAGGATGGTTGTGAGGATACCCAGGACCTGCGTGGGTTAGCAGCGCAATAAGAAACAGAATCACGAGGAATGAGGTAGGCGGGACAGGCTTACGCCGTGGGCAGTCCTGAAGTGACCGGCGGTCCCCATTGCTAGTATGCCGAAGACAAGGGCAATAGGCAGTAATGGGGTAAAAACGTAGAGCCACAAGACTGTGTTCCAGCGTGGGATGTTGGGCACGACATGTGACAGCCGAAGCCTTATCAAGATGTTCCTCGAGCTTTCCAGACCAAGCGCCAAGGGTACAACGTTGAGAAATGCCACGGTTGCTACCAGGACTAGGAGATGGTTATCAGCGCGTCACACTGAGGCCCGCTGGGGAGGATACGTACTGTGTATCGCCAAGAATATCAGGAATTTCACAACCGTGTTCCCGTTGATAAACACCCCGTTCGCAGCAGAGGTAACTTGCCCACCACCCAAGGCATCCACGACCTGCCTGCCATCTAGCTCATAGACGTTACCCTCGTTCTCGACGTGGATGAGGCCTGTAGGGATCGCCTCCCTTAGGAAGTTGGTTGCGTTTCCGCCACTGTCCGCCGGGAGGTTGGTCGGAATCACTCCACTGTTCGTCAGCCCCTCCAAAACCGACAGGAGGCCGCCCAGGCCCTGGCAGGTGAGAGCGTCGACACCCTTTTGGGCGACCGCAGATACGGTGTCTGCATTTATAACGATCGACAGGTTGAGCCCGGAGCTGCCGCTGGAGGCAGTTATCTGGCGTCTCGCGAGGGCAATCGGGGAAGAGCCGCCATTCCTTATAGATATGCCGCGCTCGGATACCGCCAACGTCGATGCAGCGGCCCCGCTGATTGATGTGCTTGTCGGAGCTCCGGCGTTCAACTTCGAGATCAGCTGCTGCACGACCAGTGCGCCTTGTCCGCCCAAGCCTTGTCCAAAGCCGGTGGCTGTCCCGTTGACCGTGTCGTTGAACGCCAATGTCGTGTTTGGCAAGCCGCCGGTCGGAATGATAGCAGTGCCATTCAACAGTGCCCCCACGCCACCCATACTGTCGATCGCATCCCCTGCCCCCTGAACTAAGCCGATGGCAAAACCCTGAGCCACTTTCCCGATCTGGATTGAGCCTGTTCCGGGAAGCGACAAGCCGCCATCACTCGCAGACTTGCTTCCCGTGCTGCTCAACAGCTTCGTTAACGAGCCGTTGGCGAGCAGCCGGCTGCTGAGGCCCATGGCGAAGCTCTCGACCACTCCGCTGACATCTATGCTCCCGTTGCTGGTAGTTTGGATGGCTACCGCGGACTCGGGCTGCAGACCAAGCCCGACTGAGACACCTTCACCCAACCCCTTTCCGAGCCCCGGAGCCGCGGACGGTAGGAGTTTCACCAACATGTCTGTGATGTTTGATCCCTGGAAGGAGCTGAGGAGAGAGCTCGTGTTGATATTCTCCGTGACGGATTTTGATAGGCCGAACGCAAAGCTGCCCGCAATGGACGGTATGTCAGAGCCGGCAGTGTCAGGACTAAATGTAGTTGCTGTAGTCGAGAGCTGGAGGCCCGCAGTAGTCCCGTTGCCCAAGCCTTGACCGAAGCTCAGGGCGGCAGCGCCGATATCTGGAATCACACTGCTGAGGTTAAAGTTGGAAGACTGACTGATGGCCTTGAGGTCGATGTTGCGAGTAATGGACTCTGTGAGTCCGAAGCCAAACGCACCGAGTGCATCAGCTGCAGACGAACCCGACGGTGGAGTGATGGGAGTTGACGCGAGCTTAAGGCCCGTGGCGGTACCATTGCCGATGCCCTGGGCCAGCGACAGTGCTATGACTGACAGGGGGGTGCTGCCTGTTAGGGATGAGATGTTTAACCCATTTGGCGACAACGCGGACAGGTTGACGCTTGAAGCGACCGTCTTTGTTACGCCGAACCCGAGGGTTCCGGCGAGGCTCGGCAGATCTGACCCTTTCGGTGGCTCTAAGGCCTCCGCGGCCGAACTGAGCCGGAGTCCAGACGCCGTACCATTGCCGATCCCTTCAGCTGCCGCCAACACTACGGCAGGGAGGTCGACAGTAGTGGATCCGAACAGAGACGATATGTTGACAGCGCCAAGGAGTGTTGCAGATGTGCCAAGTCCGAGATTCTGCGCAACAGGGTCGAGACCGGAGGCTTGCATGCCGTTGTCGGCGATGACCTTGGCGGCGACTTGCTTCGTCGTGGCCGGGGTCGCCAGGTTTAGTCCCTGCGCTGCACCTTGCCCGATCCCGACGGCGAGGAACATGGCCGGCCCTGCAAGATCGCCTGCGACAGCACTACCGATTCCCGAGATTGCGGCGGTGAGTGGTTTGACCAGAGCGTCTAGAAAGCTCTGTCCGGTGGAGTTGCTGTCATCCTTGTCCCCCCCCAGCCCGAACAGCCTCTTCCCAAGCCGACTGTTCCCTCCTGCGTCGAGTTCCCTCCGGTAGCTCTCAAGCGTCTCTCTGGCTTTGTCAAGCTGCGGGACGTCATAGCCGGCCCCCAGAGAGCGTGAGATATCCGCGGAGAAGTCAAGAATGGCAAGATAGCTTCGCCGGAGCTGCCGATCGCGAGCGAGGGCGTCCGCGGTCTTTGGCGTGACTAGGCCGGCCAGCGCCCCGTTCCACCAGCCCAAGCCCTCACCAAGCTCTCCCGGCGCGGCCCTGAACAGATCCCGGAAGTCACCAACTAATACCGCCAGTATCGCCAAGGTCATTAACAGGAAAACGGTCGCTCCCGCCAGGCCGGCGCGGAAGGCGCATGCCGAAGCCCACATCTCTCACAACGCCTACGGCCAGCGGGGTTAAGATAAATCGGGGTCGAAGTAAATTGGATTGCGACTGGCCGCCTGCGACGCAGTCAGTGAGAAAAGTAAGCAGGGGCAGATCACGTCGAGCGACCGCGTAAAAGAAAGGCACGAAGAGGAGAGGGCAGGGCAAGCCCGAGGGCGGGCATATTATTATCAAGCGTTTGTTTCATGGCAGGCTGCGGATGGAGACTCGGAAACAAGAACGTGGTGAGAGTGGTCGTCCCACAGCGCTTGCTGTCGCGGATGGTGACCTAATGGCAAGTAGACCTGACGATGCATCGTGACTACCAGGATCGCTTCATGCCGGGAATTTTCTCTCGAGCCTCGGCACCCCTGGGGCCACCTGCTGCCATTTAGAGGCGGTGCCCCGGATCTTCACATGGATGAGCTGACGATCCACGGCATTCTCAAAACCTTATCGAGAACATCTCGGCTTTGGCTCGGAGACGCTGTCTCAGAGCACGGATTAGTATCTCTGGGGTTTTGACAAATTTGTTCTGCTTCGTCGTAGTCTTGGAAACGCGTAGGACTGGAATCTCCAGTGACGAGCGAATCCCGCTGCGGACTGCCTCTGGCAGCAAACGTCCCTGAAACACGGTGGAAACATCAACCTGGAACTCCCGCAGCCAGGGTGGTCCCTCCACCTACTTCAACCCACCAAGCCTATCGAATCGGTGGGTTAGCCGGGTCAATCAAAAAGTTGTAAATGAATGGAGTCAACTGCCTTACTGGTGGAAATAGCGTTAAAATCCAAAAAGTTCCCCAAAAAGGAGGCACGTGATCCCAGTCGCGCCCGGCCATATTTTTATCCGCCCTTCCTGCGGGTCTTGTGGCGGCGAGGGAAGATGGTAATCTCTACAAGCTGATCACAATCCCGCCTAGCGACTCCAGCTCTCCCATGGGCCATCACCCAGGCTTGGACGCTGTGGATCAAGTCAAATGGGGTCACGTCGCTCGGAGCAGCTTCACCAGGCGTCATCCTTGATCTCAAGACCCTGAGCACCGCGCTGAAGGCGACGTATATCGATACACAGACTAACCTATTCCCCTACGTCAACCAGCCTGCCCAAAGGGATACCTGAACAAGGCTGACAGGTATAACATCCTCTTCTGGCGTATGTGCGAGGCTTAGGCTATCGATCTTTTGCTTCTGGAAGTTATCCTCCCCTTTCCCCCCTCCTTCCCTGCCCCCTCTTCTACCCACCGATGGATCACTTCAATGAATTGCTGCTTTAAACATCATCTATGTTCCTGCTCTTTCACATCTATACTATGTCATCCCGCGAGCGTGCCGATGCGCGCTAAAGACGGCAGCTTATCTTATCTCCTAGACCGCAGCCGGCTCCATCTTCCCGTCTCGCATGCAGACGGGATCTCCCGGATGGGGGTGTTCTGCTGCCCTTCTTTGACACGTAAACGCTAACTATGCACGGAGCTACTCTGTATTGATCCCCAAACTGATACATTGTGATCCCCTAACTCGACATCTTTGACGGCGAATTTTTAAGCAAGTAGCCCTCTTTCAACGATGTAAGAAAGTGCAGTATACGCACCCGAGCTCTGGCATTCTTAAGAAGTAGATAACGCATATTTTTCTGAAGAAGAAGTGCTTCATTTATCGTAACTTTCACTGTGCTGCTTTAACGCTTTAACATTGACCTGGTTGTGGCTAGAATCAGACGTGGCTGTTTGTGGCTGTAGAAAGGAACTGCGCGTACGCTTGGCCCATGCTTGGGGATCACAATGGATCATTTTGTGGATCGGTTTCGCTTTGACGGAGACTACTGCGTACAGCGCCAACATCGTTTGGTTGATCCAGCCCAGGGAGAGAAATTCCAGCGAGAAACAAATTACTGTGTACGTAGTATGTGTATCGCAAGTAACTCCCGGGGGTTCAGCCGATGGGTGACGTCTAATTGAGCAATCGCTATCCTCTTGCAACTGTGCTGAGTTGATACAAGTGGTGGAAACGCAGTTCTGCGGTCGAATCCGCCTTTCCCGCGCACGCAGATATATTTCGCTCGTTCCCCCGTA
Source organism: Diplogelasinospora grovesii (assembly GCA_033297225.1). Taxonomy (NCBI): domain Eukaryota; kingdom Fungi; phylum Ascomycota; class Sordariomycetes; order Sordariales; family Diplogelasinosporaceae; genus Diplogelasinospora; species Diplogelasinospora grovesii. Next base: position 4,725 of record MU854077.1, on the reverse strand, counting down.
CCCAGAAGTGCGAAGATGATGGCCAGCTTGCACGCCAAATACTCCCGGGAATTGTTCTTCCCACAACCTTTGACATCTTCTGCAATTCAACAGCGCGGTATCACTAGCGGCGCGATGGCAACAGTCTACCTCGACCGCCAGATCTTTTACACCCCACCCGTGGCGGCGGGCCCCGAGCCTGTGAGCCGCGGTCTTCTGGTTCGGAAGGGGGATCCCTCTACAGCCATCTTTGAAGCTCCTTTACATCCGCCGCCGCCGCAGGATGCACACGATCCTCGACGTGGTTGTACCGGGAAGTTACGGGACGATGCTGTCCTAATCCCGAGCGATGACGAGTCTGATGACGATCTCGATGGTAGTCGATCCGACACGTCTTTCCCGCCGCTTGACGAGCTTCTAGCAGCTGCATGCAACGAGGTTAAATCCGGCAGTGTTGTTGGTACAGGTATGTGCCTGAATCTCGCATCCTTATGCAGGCCAGTACATTGACATGCCTAAGCAGGCAAAAGTGTCGACGCTGCTCCCGGCGACAGCGACGCGCCGGAGCTTTCGGTCACCAGTGGGGCCGGCCCAGACGACGAGTCTGCATCAAACCAGCAGCAGCGGAGACGTAGCCTAGGGTGTTCTCCAGAGCCATTGTCTGTCTCACCTGAGGCTCTGCAGGCGAAGCGGGCCCAACCAGTTCCGGCGGGCTGTGCTGCGTTTGAGCCAGGATAGGCCCCTGCTCCTGACGGCACTCTGTGCGACATCATCGTTCTGAAAACGGCGGGTGCTTCCCTTGCCAAAGACAGGGCCGGACGGCAGCGCCATGCATTGCAGCACGATCCTCGACCTTCCGCAGAGTTATGCGGAAAGACGTCTAATCGAGACGGCACAATATGCCTTGACAACGACGAGTGGGATAAGCGGTTCCCATTTTCACTCCAGGCGATACGGCGCCGCCTGCAAGCCAAACGTGCCAACAAGAGCGCATGTAAGGCTGCAGAACCGGATCAGCCGAAGTCTGTCCTGGACTCGCGCTGTCGGGCCAAGAGTCCACGCAGCGCCGCCTCCAGCCTCGGGGTTGAAACACAGCAGCGGTCCGATAGCTGCCGCCTCTCTCCGCACTACGATCATCGCGACGAGAGCGATCAGACGAGCGACGCAGAACGCCGTCATCCTCCGGTTCCACACGACAGAGGAGAACAGAATAAGGAGCGGTCTACCGTGCCGCCACAAGCACAGGAGAGTCGGGCAAGCACACCAACGTTGTCGGACGATGAGAGCATTAGCGAGCTTGAGCTGGCCAATGCCGAGCCATCCATGCAGCCGTCCGCTAGCCAAGACCGCGTCAACCTCCAGCGCGAATCGGTCGTCGTCGACATCGCGATGCCGATGATGGGGAGGACTACCGTCCCATTGTGGGAAGCGACGGCGAGCATGGCCAGGATGATGATGTCCAGCCGCAGCGCCGCAAGCGCCGCAGGGTGAGCACTGCGACCGTTACAATCGGCGGAACGGCCTCTCAGCAGCAGACACGTCCGTACTGCGGCGACTCCCCATCGCGAGAGGCTCAGAGATTGTCCCGACGCCCAAAGCGCCGGCGTGACCGCAGCATTCCCAACCCACCATCGTCACGAAGGTCCACCTTGGAAATGGAGAGTGAGACGGATAGAGCCCCTGTCGCAAAGTTCGAGGAATGGCCCCTTGGGAACGCGGTCTTCAAGCGCGTTACAATAGACGGTTCGCCGCCCACTTGTGGTGCAGTTCACCTGGGACCCATGTGCAAAACACGGAATGGGGGTACCATGGAACGGAGAATCCAAGCTCCGTTTCCTCAGCCAAGAGGCACCGCCCGGCGAAACAGAGGAGCACGTGTAAAGGACAAGGACAAAGACAGGAGATACCGTTAATGTTCGGACGCATAGAGGTATGTATTTGATCACTTGGCCCTGCTTTCCATCAAATGACAGACACAATGGGAGTCCGACTACCAGAAACAAGTCGATGAAGCCGCAGAACAGGGCCTCAAACTCCTCCTGGAAATAGTGGCACAGCACTCGAACGAAATCGTCGACGCCGCTGAAGATATGACTATCCCCTGGGAAGACGCGATAAAACCAGTCATACCGCAGGAGAATCTCGTTTGCAAAGCGGTTGGCAGAGAAATGGACCTGAGGAACACATTGCGAGGATGATATCCACAACAGCACAGAGCCTCCAGCCGAGGCTTCTAACATCCCGAACAGTCCCTTATCCTTATGCACAAGTTGACCCAGATGCCAGGGCACAAATCGAACGAGAGAGCGCTGACCACAATGACGGCGGTGAAAATCACATCGGTACAGGCCGGACACAGTAAAATGAAGCTGGTGCAAGTTCGAGAATAAGACCGATACCTGTATGTCATCCCTTGTTCTTCATTATCTTTCTTCCTTCCTTGACTTTCCGGTAGTCCTGTTTAGTCCTCGCACTATAACTAGCAAGCACTAATACTTCACAAGAGAAGAAAGGCTCCGCCACCAGACCCCGACACAGCGTCGCCAGCCTCCGCCCGGCACAAGAGGGAACGAATCGATGGCTATGACTATAAGTACCCCGAGTGGGAGTCAGAAGATGACGAACAACAGCCACTGGTGCGTCCTTGTCCCCTAATTACCTATGGATACAGGTACCCACGTATGGGTACTTGAATATGAAATCCTTGTGCTTGACTTCCTCGTAGGAGTGGTTACTATTCATTGTACACTTATAGGTACCTATATATTCTCCCGACCTAGAGCTTCAGTAGCTACAGGGAGGACCTTGCCTTCGTGGTCGAGGACGGCCGTACGGTTGACATTGTCGACTTTGACCGGGTACAGCTGGTCTCGAAGGACTCTCGCACCTGGCGCCTTCTTAGCTTCAACGATATCCTTGATTCTCCTTAGTTCTTCTTCGTTCCTGCCCATGATCCTAAGGCGGTTGGTATTTCCTCCATCTCTGGTGACCGCAACGCAGGGCCAACTCGGCTGGTCGCCAGGCGCTCGCATTTCGCTTTCAATGAGCTTGCGAAGCGCTATTGGTGTAGCTTCGCCGGTGTGCTCCTCCGGCACCCTGGACATATCTACTGTGCAGAACGCCGGCTCCGGCGTCGCCGGCCGACCTACAGAGGAGGCCGGGGTAGGAATGCTGACAGGAGGTGAGCGTCGGGCAACATCCGCAGACTCGTAGGCGGAGATCTTGGATCAAGTCTTGGCCCCCTTCCCCTAATCAGAAGAATAGGTCAAGCCCCACGGTCACCAAAGGAGACGAGATGGACTGGGAGCCGACGAAAATTAGTCGAGCAATCCGTCAAGCAAACAAGGAGATGGCAGGGAAACGTGCCAAGTGGGTGGACCAGGCGGAGATAGATTGTCGTCGGAAGGAAGGCCGTTGTTTGAGATGTGGGAGGACGGGTTGCCGGACAGATAAGTGTCCTCTACTGCCCGCGAGGCGCCCACAGTCTCCCACGCGCTCTACAGCTAAGAAGACAATGTAACGGGCCGAGCCCGGTGAAGGCCTCGGTGACCCTCGACTAACCCCAAGCGCACAGGCCACCGAAGGCTCCCGTGACTTCCCTGAATGAGGTTATTCCCGTCTCGTCAGACGCTCGGGCAACACGCTCAGGCCATCGCGCTTGCCTTGACCAGAAGGCTCATAGATATCTAGAATCTTCTCTTCTTTCTTTCTTTCTTTTCTCTCCAAAGTTGAGTGTATTCGTAGAGTGGCCTAGCTAGTTGCAATACACTACCTTAAGACCGTTACAATATCAGGTAGGCAAAGGCAGGGCTTCGTAATTGACCGTATTATTACTAGAATCTAAAGCTAAGGAAAGAAGAAGAAAAGAGGAAAATTATCTACGGCGAAAGAAGTGTTATTACAGCTGTGAGCGTGATGTGAAAATTAGAAGCGGTTGTAAGCGGTTGCAAGCGAGTCGCGGGATCGCAGCTGGCACTGAATACGGCTGTCAGATGCAGCTGCAGATCGGTCCCGTGACACCGACCTCAACCGGTCTCTGTCACCTTGCGCTTAGACTTACGCAAGGTCTTCGGTCGCAAGGTGTTGTTCTAGAAGGCCGTCTTTAATAAATCAACTAGCACCTTGCGCACCCATCTTGTATGACAAGTGAGATAGCAGCATTGCCAAAGGATACCGAGACAAGCCTTGGGTCCCTTCCTTGTGTACTTTTCTCGGCCTATATAGTATATCCCCGCATCCAATGTCACCGCTTCCCCATCGATTCCGAGGCCGAAGCCGAAGTCCGAGACTTTTTTTTGAGGGGGTAGCTCCGCATCAAGCTCCGACCGTCACATCGAGATTGGCGTGGTCGCACACAGGTCGAATTATGATAGAGTATAGCTAGAGATGTTTTAGTTATGATGCATGGGAAATGCATATTTGTCATGTGGTCACAAGATAAGCGGAGGTCAGTAACAGCTTCATTAACTTCACAATATAGGGAAGATGGTGGGTAGTGTAAGTAAGCAAGGAAAATGCTCGGAGGAATTCAAGCCGAGTGCCGCTCTCCCAGACCGACCCACCGCACATATGAACGCTGCTTACATAAACGCTGCGGCATGAATTAGATGACTCATTTCGTAGCATGAATTTACTCCTCTAGATTCTCATCACGCTGCTGGTGCTTTCCTTTCCCTTCTGCCTTCCTCGTTCGAGTCCACACAAACCTTGGCCATCTTCTTCAGGAACTTGGCGGCCCACCATACT